>NW_022639208.1:7500-91452 GCF_010993605.1 Petromyzon marinus
CTCATTCACTCACTCACACATTCATTCATTCACTCACTCATTCACTCACTCATTCACTCACTCATTCACTCACTCATTCACTCACTCATTCACTCACTCATTCACTCACCCACTCACTCACCCACTCACTCACACACCCACTCACTCACTCACTCACCCACTCACCCACTCACTCACCCACCTACTCACCCACCCATTCACTCATTCACACACCCACTCACTCACCCACTCACCCACTCACCCACCCACTCACCCACTCACCCACTCACCCACTCATCCACCCACCCACTCACCCACTCACCCACCCACTCACTCACGCACTCACCCACTCACCCACCCACCCACCCACTCACTCACTCACCCACCCACTCACCAACTCACACACTCACTCACACATTCATTCATTCACTCACACACTCACTCACTTACCCACTCACCCACCCACTCACCCACTCACCCACCCACTCACTCACCCACTCACCCACACACTCACTCACACACTCACTCACACACTCACTCACTCACTCACCCACTCACTCACTCACCCACCCACTCACCAACTCACACACTCACTCACACATTCATTCATTCACTCACACACTCACTCACTTACCCACTCACCCACCCACTCACCCACTCACCCACCCACTCACTCACCCACTCACCCACACACTCACTCACACACTCACTCACACACTCACTCACTCACTCACCCACTCACTCACTCACCCACCCACTCACCAACTCACACACTCACTCACACATTCATTCATTCACTCACACACCCACCCACTCACCCACTCACCCACTCACTCACCCACTCACCCACTCACTCACTCACCCACCCATTCACTCATTCACTCACTCACACATTCATTCATTCACTCACACACCCACCCACTCACCCACCCACTCACACACTCACTCACTCACTCACCCACCCACCCACCCACTCACTCACCCACTCACTCACCCACTCACCCACCCACTCACTCACTCACCCACTCACTCACCCACTCACTCACCCACCCACCCACTCACTCACCCACTCACCCATTCACTCACCCACCCACTCACTCACTCACTCACACACTCACTCACTCACTCACCCACTCACTCACCCACTCACCCACCCACTCACCCACTCACCCACCCACTCACCCACCCACCCACCCACTCACCCACCCACTCACCCACTCACTCACCCACTCACCCACCCACTCACCCACCCACTCACCCACCCACTCACCCACTCACTCACCCACTCACCCACACACTCACCCACTCACCCACCCACTCACCCACCCACTCACCCACCCACTCACCCACCCACTCACTCACCCACTCACTCACCCACTCACCCACTCACCCACCCACCCACTCACCCACTCACTCACCCACTCACCCACTCACCCACTCACTCACTCACTCACCCACTCACTCACCCACTCACTCACTCACCCACCCACTCACCCACTCACCCACTCACTCACTCACCCACTCACTCACACACCCACCCACTCACCCACCCACTCACACACTCACTCACTCACCCACCCACCCACCCACTCACTCACCCACTCACTCACCCACTCACCCACTCACCCACCCACTCACCCACTCACTCACTCACTCACCCACTCACTCACCCACTCACTCACCCACCCACCCACTCACTCACCCACTCACCCATTCACTCACCCACCCACTCACTCACTCACTCACACACTCACTCACTCACTCACCCACTCACTCACCCACTCACCCACCCACTCACCCACTCACCCACCCACTCACCCACCCACCCACCCACTCACCCACCCACTCACCCACTCACTCACCCACTCACCCACACACTCACCCACCCACTCACCCACCCACTCACCCACTCACTCACCCACTCACCCACACACTCACCCACTCACCCACCCACTCACCCACCCACTCACCCACCCACTCACCCACTCACTCACTCACCCACTCACTCACCCACTCACCCACTCACCCACCCACCCACTCACCCACTCACCCACTCACTCACCCACTCACCCACTCACCCACCCACTCACCCACTCACCCACTCACTCACTCACCCACCCACTCACCCACTCACTCACACACTCACACTCACCCACTCACTCACCCACTCACTCACTCACCCACTCACTCACTCACCCACCCACCCACTCACTCACCCACCCACCCACCCACCCACTCACTCACCCACCCACCCACTCACTCACCCACCCACTCACTCACCCACCCACCCACTCACCCATTGTGTCTGCCCCACCCCCGCAGTCTCTGACAGCCTTGCCGAGTTCCTATTGGCCGAGAGATGCACGCAGACTCCGCCCACAAGAGATCAAAGTTCAACCGCCGCTCATACCGACAAAGCACTAGGAGGGTTTTCCCACAATGCACTTCGACCACACACCCACAATGCAATCGGTCTGCATACCCACAATGCAATTGGTCCCCATCCTCACAATGCAGTTGGACCACTCACCCACAATGCAATTGGACCACATACCCACAATGGGATTGGATCCCATACCCACAATGCACTTCGACCGCACACCCACAATGCAATTGGATTCCATACCCACAATGGAATTGTAGCACATACCCACAATGCAATTGGATCCCATACCCACAATGCAATTGGATCCCATACCCACAATGCAATTGGATCCCATACCCACAATGGGATTGGACCACATACCCACAATGCAATTGGATCCCATACCCACAATGCACTTCGACCGCACACCCACAATGCAACTGGATTCCGTACCCACAATGCACTTGGGCCACGCACCCACGTTGCGCCTGCAAGCCGTGGATGGCGGCCGCCGTCAGGGGGCGTGGCCACGTGCGGGGGCGTGGTAACGGTCGGGGGCGTGGCCCCGGGCGGGGGCGTGGCCACGGGCGGCCCCGCCCCCGGGGCGCTCTCCATGGAGGAGCTGCGCCTCTACGCCTCCCTCGAGCGCATCGACGCCCGGCTCCACGGGGCGGGGCGGGGCGGGGGAGTGGGCGGGGCGGGGGGGTGGGCGGAGCGGGGGGGTGGGCGGGGCAGGGGGAAGCAGCTGCCAATGGGAGTGCCCCTAGGGCTAGAGCAAAGCGCCCACCGCTACTGACAGAAGCCTCAGGGGCAGCCCCAGTGACAGCTGCCCCTAGGGCTAGACCACAGCGCCCACCGCTACTGACAGCAGCCTCAGGGGCAGCTGTCACTGGGGGTGCCCCTAGGGCCAGACCCACAGCGCCCACCGCTACTGACAGCAGCCCCAGGGGCAGCTGCTACTGGGGGTGCCCCTAGGGCTAGAGCAAAGCGCCCACCGCTACTGACAAGCCCCAGGGGCAGTCCCAGTGATAGCTGCCCCTAGGGCTAGACCACAGCGCCCACCGTTACTGACAGAAGCCCCAGGGGCAGCTGTCGCTGGGGCTGCCCCTAGGGCTAGACCACAGCGCCCACCGCTACTGACAGAAGCCTCAGGGGCAGCTGTCGCTGGGGGTGCCCCTAGGGCTAGAGCAAAGCGCCCACCGCTACTGACAGAAGCCTCAGGGGCAGCTGTCACTGGGGGTGCCCCTAGGGCTAGACCACAGCGCCCACCGCTACTGACAGCAGCCCCAAGGGCAGCTGTCGCTGGGGGTGCCCCTAGGGCTAGAGCAAAGCGCCCACCGCTACTGACAGCAGCCCCAGGGGCAGCTGTCACTGTGGGTGCCCCTAGGGCTAGACCACAGCGCCCACCGCTACTGACAGAAGCCTCAGGGGCAGCTGTCTCTGGGGGTGCCCCTAGGGCTAGAGCAAAGCGCCCACCGCTACTGACAGCAGCCCCAGGGGCAGCTGTCGCTGGGGGTGCCCCTAGGGCTAGACCACAGCGCCCACCACTACTGACAGAAGCCCCAGGGGCAGCCCCAGTGACAGCTGCCCCTAGGGCTAGACCACAGCGCCCACCGCTACTGACAGAAGCCTCAGGGGCAGCCCCAGTGACAGCTGCCCCTAGGGCTAGACCAAAGCGCCCACCGCTACTGACAGCAGCCCCAGGGGCAGCTGTCACTGGGGGTGCCCCTAGGGCTAGACCACAGCGCCCACCGCTACTGACAAGCCCCAGGGGCAGCCCCAGTGATAGCTGCCCCTGGGGCTAGACCACAGCGCCCACCGCTACTGACAGCAGCCTCAGGGGCAGCTGTCACTGGGGGTGCCCCTAGGGCCAGACCCACAGCGCCCACCGCTACTGACAGCAGCCCTAGGGGCAGCTGTTACTGGGGGTGCCCCTAGGGCTAGAGCAAAGCGCCCACCGCTAATGACAACAGCCCCAGGGGCAGCCCCAGTGACTGCTGCCCCTAGGGCCAGAGCCACAGCGCCCACCGCTACTGATAGCAGCCCCAGGGGCAGCTGCCGCTGGGAGTCACCCTAGGCAGGTTGGTGGAATTTCCTCTGAGATCCTGATTGTAAATGTTTACCGGGTTTATTTTTTGTTGTTGTTGTGACTGAATCGATTCTATTAAAAAAAACATTTAAAAAAAATATATATATTATTTTATATATATTAAAAAAAGTGAAATTAATAAAATTCTACTACTGATGGTGAAATTCCCGGTCTGGAGGTTGTTTGCTTTGTGCTGATGCTGCTGATGTCTGGGTGGCCCAGAAGTCAGGACACATGCCCCCCCCCCCCCACCAATCCATTGACCTCCCCCTACCCAACATGGCCCCCACCCCCCATTCTATTGACCTCCCCCTACCCAACATGGCCCCCACCCCCCATTCTATTGACCTCCCCCTACCCAACATGGCCCCCACCCCCCCATTCTATTGACCTCCCCCTACGCAACATGGCCCCCCCCCCCCCCATTCTATTGACCTCCCCCTACGCAACATGGATCCCCCTCCACATGCCCCGCCTTTCCCACTCTATTGAACATCCCCCTAACCAACATGGCCAACCCCACATCTAGTGACCCTACCCAACATGGCCACAATCCCATCTATTGAACTCCCCCCTATCCAACATGGCCCACCTTTTCAACTCGATTGAACATCCCCCTAACCAACATGGCCACCCCCACATCTATTGACCCTCCCCCTACCCAACATGGCCACCCCCACATCTATTGACCCTTACCCAACATGGCCAACCCCACATCTATTGACCCTCCCCCTACCCAACATGGCCACCCCCACATCTATTGACCCTCCCCCTACCCAACATGGCCCACCTTTCCAACTCTATTGAACATCCCCTTACCCAACATGGCCACCCCCCATCTATTTACCTCCCCCTACCCAACATGGCCCACCTTTCCAACTCTATTGAACCTCCCCCTACCCAACATGGCCACCCCCCCCCCCCCCAATCTATTGAACCGCTCCCGACCCAACATGGCCCACCTTTCACACTCTATTGAACATCCCCCTACCCAATATGGCCACCCCCACATCTATTGACCCTCCCCCTACCCAACATGGCCCACCTTTCCCACTCTATTGAACCTCCCCCTAACCAACATGGCTACCCCACATATTTTGACCCTACCCCTACCAAACATGCCCCCCCCCCCAAATCTATTGACCCTCCCCCTACCCAACATGAATCCACTCCATTGACCCCCTACCCAACATGGCCACCCCCCCCCCCCCATCTATTGAACCTCCCCCTAACCAACATGGCCACCCCCACATCTATTAACCCTCCCCCTACCCAACATGGCCACAATCCCATCTATTGAACTCCCCCCTACCCAACATGGCCCACCTTTCCCACTCTATTGAACATCCCCCTACCCAAAATGGCCACCCCCCATCTATTGAACTTTCCCTACCCAACATGGCCACTCCCCCATACATTGAACCTCCCCCTAACCAACATGGCCACCCCAACATTTATTGACCCTCCCCCTACCGAACATGGCCACCTCCCCATCTATTGACCCTACCCAACATGGCTACAATTCCATCTATTGACCCTACCCCTACCCAACATGGCCCACCTTTCACACTCTATTGAACCTCCCCCTACCCAACATGGCCACCCCCCCCACATCTATTGACCGTCCCCCTACCCAACATGGCCCAACTTTCCAACTCTTTTAAACATCCCCCTACCCAACATGGCCCACCTTTCACACTCTATTGAACATCCCCCTACCCAACATGCCCCCCCCCAATCTATTGACCTCCCCCTACCCAACATGGATCCCCTCCACTCCATTAACCCCCTACCCAACATGGCCACTCCCCCCCCCCCATCTATTGAGCTCCCCCTACCCAACATGGATCCCCTCCACTCCATTGACCCCCTACCCAACATGGCCACTCCCCCCCCCCCCCCCCCCATCTATTGAACTCCCCCTACCCAACAAGCCCCACCTTTCCCACTCTATTGAACCTCCCCCGACCCAACATGGCCACCCCTCCCCCCCACATCTATTAACCATCCCCAACATGGCTACAATTCCATCTATTGAACATCCCCCTACCCAACATGGCCACCCCCACATCTATTGACCCTCCCCCTACCCAACATGGCCACACCCCCCCCACCCCATCCATTGAACATCCTCCTACCCAACATGGCCCACCTTTCCCACTCTCTTGAACCTCCCCCTAACCAACATGGCCAACTCCCCCATCCATTGAACCTCCCCCGACCCAACATGGCCCACCTTTCCCACTCTCTTGAACCTCTCCCTAACCAACATGGCCACGCCCACATCTATTGACCCTCCCCCTACCCAACATGGCCACCCCCACATCTATTAAACCTCCACCTACCCAACATGGCCAAACCTTTCCACCTCTATTGGACCTCTCCCTATACAACATGGCCACCTTATAAACATTTTTATAATTACGTCACGTCCGCTCCCCCACCCTCCACCGCACCCCCCTACCGACGTCACTTCTACCCGCACCACCAACACCCTTCCACCACAGCTGTCAGTCGGCGGGCCTTCGCTCCTGTCCGCCTTACCCTCGCCATTGCTTCGCGGCTGTCGTTGTGGGAAGCGATGCTCTCTCTGCTGCACCGAGCCACGGCGGCGGCCACGGGGGCGCGGGTGAGGACACGGGGGGAGCTGAGGCGTTGAGGAGGAAGGGGGGGGGGAAGGCGTTGGGGTTTAGGGTCACCTTGGGGGGTTGGTCGGGGTTGATGAAGCCTCGGGCTTTCCTAGTTTCCCTACCGAGGACGCGAGGGGTCGAGCGGTAGGGGATTGGTGTTGGTGGGGGGGTGGTCGGGGTTGATGAGGCCTCGGGCTTGCCTAGTTTCCCTACCGAGGACGCGAGGGGTCGAGCGGTAGGGGATTGGTGGTGGTGGGGGGGGGGGTGGTCGGGGTTTATGAGGCCTCGGGCTTGCCTAGTTTCCCTACCGAGGACGCGAGGGGTCGAGCGGTAGGGGATTGGTGGTGGTGGGGGGGGGGGGGTCGGGGTTGATGAGGCCTCGGGCTTGCCTAGTTTACCTACCGAGGACGCGAGGGGTCGAGCGGTAGGTGATTGGTGGGGGGGTTGATGAAGCCTCGGGCTTGCCTAGTTTCCCTACCGAGGACGCGAGGGGTCGAGCGGTAGGGGATTGGTGGTGGTGGGGGGGGGGGGGTCGGGGTTGATGAGGCCTCGGGCTTGCCTAGTTTACCTACCGAGGACGCGAGGGGTCGAGCGGTAGGTGATTGGTGGGGGGGTTGATGAAGCCTCGGGCTTGCCTAGTTTCCCTACCGAGGACGCGAGGGGTCGAGCGGTAGGGGATTGGTGGGGGGGGGGGTGGGGGGTCGGGGTTGATGAAGCCTCGGGCTTGCCTAGTTTCCCTACCGAGGACGCGAGGGGTCGAGCGGTAGGGTATTGGTGGGGGGGGGGGGGGTTGATGAAGCCTCGGGCTTGCCTAGTTTCCCTACCGAGGACGCGAGGGGTCGAGCGGTAGGTGATTGGTGGGGGGGGGGTGATGAAGCCTCGGGCTTGCTTAGTTTCCCTACCGAGTACGTGAGGGGTCGAGCGGTAGGGGATTGGTGGGGAAGGGGTGGTTGATGAATCACCGATGGTAGTGGTGGTTCATATTCTTTGGGTCTTTCGGTAAAGTCACGTAGATATGAATTCCTGCAGTCACGAAAGCTTTAAGTCGTGATGGTGGTTGTTGATGGTAGTGATGATGGTAGTGGTGATGGTGGTGACAGGTGATGGTGGTGATGATGGTGGTGGTGATGGTGGTGATGGTAGTGGTGGTGATGATGGTGGTGATGATGGTAGTGGTGATGGTGGTGATGATGGTAGTGGTGATGGTAGTGGTGGTGATGATGGTGATGATGGTAGTGATGATGGTGGTGGTGATGGTGGTAGTGATGATGGTAGTGGTGGTGATGGTAGTGATGATGGTGGTGATGATGGTGGTGATGATGGTGGTGGTGATGGTGGTGATGATGGTGGTGGTGATGGTAGTGGTGGTGATGATGGTGGTGATGATGGTAGTGGTGATGGTGGTGATGATGGTAGTGGTGGTGATGATGGTGGTGATGATGGTAGTGATGATGGTGGTGGTGATGGTAGTGATGGTGATGGTAGTGACAGGTGATGGTGGTGATGGTGGTAGTGATGATGGTAGTGGTGATGGTGGTGACAGGTGATGGTGGTGATGGTAGTGATGATGCTGATGTTGCTGCTGATGATGTTGCTGATGATGATTGTGCTGATGATGATTGTGCTGATGATTGTGCTGATGGTGATTGAGCTGCTGATGATGGTGCTGATGATGATGTTGCTGATGGTGCTGATGTTGCTGATGTTGCTGATGATGATGATGTTGCTGATGATGTTGCTGATGGTGCTGATGATGATGATGTTGCTGATGATGGTGGTGCAGGCCGCCAGGGTTGTTCTGTCTCAGCGTTCTTACTCCGATTTCGCCAGTGAGGCCACCTTCGACATTAAGGTGAGACACACACACACACACCTCTGTCTCTCTCTGTCTCCCTGTCTCTGTCTCCCTGTCTCTGTCTCTCTGTGTCTCTCTGTCTCTCTCCCTGTCTCTGTCTCTCTCTGTCTCTCTGTGTCTCTCTGTCTCTCTCCCTGTCTCTGTCTCTCTCTGTCTCTCTGTGTCTCTCTGTCTCTCTCTGTCTCTCTCCCTGTCTCTGTCTCTCTGTGTCTCTCACACACAAACACACCTCTCTGTCTCCCTGTCTCTGTCTCTCTCTGTCTCTCTGTGTCTCTCTGTCTCTCTCCCTGTCTCTGTCTCTCTCTGTGTCTCTCACACACACACACCTCTCTGTCTGTCTCTGTCTCCCTGTCTCTGTCTCTCTCTGTCTCTCTGTGTCTCTCTGTCTCTCTCCCTGTCTCTGTCTCTCTGTGTCTCTCACACACACACACACCTCTCTGTCTGTCTGTGTCTCCCTGTCTCT
Organism: Petromyzon marinus; assembly: GCF_010993605.1. Lineage (NCBI taxonomy): Eukaryota > Metazoa > Chordata > Hyperoartia > Petromyzontiformes > Petromyzontidae > Petromyzon > Petromyzon marinus. Next base: position 16,882 of record NW_022639208.1, read on the forward strand.
GTCTCTCTCTGTCTCCCTGTCTCTCTCTGTCTCTCTCTGTCTCTGTCTCTCTCTGTCTCTCTGTGTCTCCCTGTCTCTGTCTCTCTCTGTCTCTCTGTCTCTCTGTCTCTGTCTCTCTCTGTCTCTCTGTGTCTCCCTGTCTCTGTCTCTCTCTGTCTCTCTCTGTCTCTGTCTCTCTCTGTCTCTCTGTGTCTCCCTGTCTCTGTCTCTCTCTGTCTCTCTGTCTCTCTGTCTCCCTGTCTCTCTCTGTCTCTCTCTGTCTCTCTCTCTCTCTGTCTCTGTCTCTCTCTGTCTCTCTCTGTCTCTCTGTGTCTCCCTGTCTCTCTCTGTCTCTCTCTGTCTCCCTGTCTCTCTCTGTCTCTCTCTCTGTCTCTCTCTGTCTCTCTCCCTGCCTCTGTCTCTCTCTGTCTCTCTGTGTCTCTCTGTCTCTCTGTCTCTGTCTCTCTCTGTCTCTCTCTGTCTCTCTGTCTCCCTGTCTCTCTCTGTCTCTCTCTCTGTCTCTGTCTCTCTCTGTCTCTCTCTGTCTCTCTGTGTCTCTCTGTCTCTCTCTGTCTCCCTGTCTCTCTCTGTCTCTCTCTCTGTCTCTCTCTGTCTCTCTCCCTGCCTCTGTCTCTCTCTGTCTCTCTCTGTCTCTGTCTCTCTCTGTCTCTGTCTCTATATGTCTCTCTCTGTCCCTCTGTCTCTCTCTGTCTCTATATGTCTCTCTCTGTCTCCCTGTCTCTCTCTATCTCTCTGTCTCTGTCTATGTCTCTGTCTCTCTCTGTCTCTCTTTCCCTGTCTCTCTCTGTCTCCCTGTCTCTCTCTGTCTCTCTGTGTCTCTCCCTCTCTCTCTGTTTCTCTCTTTGTCTCTGTGTATTTCTCTCTGCCTCTGTCTCTCTGTCTCTCTTTATCTGTCTCTGTCTCTTCTCTGTCTCTCTGTCTCTCTGTCTGTATCTCTGTCTCTCTGTCTCTCTCTGTCTCTTCTCTGTCTCTCTGTCTCTCTGTCTGTATCTCTGTCTGTATCTCTGTCTCTCTCTGTCTCTCTCTGTCTCTCCCTCTCTCTCTCTGTTTCTCTCTTTGTCTCTGTATCTTCTCTGTCTCTCTGTCTGTATCTCTGTCTCTCTCTCTCTCTCTGTCTCTGTGTGTCTCTCTGTCTCTCTGTCTGTATCTCTGTCTCTCTCTCTCTGTCTCTGTGTGTCTCTCTGTCTCTCTGTCTGTATCTCTGTCTCTCTCTCTCTCTGTCTCTGTGTGTCTCTCTGTCTCTCTGTCTGTATCTCTGTCTCTCTCTCTCTGTCTCTGTGTGTCTCTCTGTCTCTCTGTCTGTATCTCTGTCTCTCTCTCTGTCTCTGTGTGTCTCTCTGTCTCTCTGTCTGTATCTCTGTCTCTCTCTCTCTGTCTCTGTGTGTCTCTCTGTCTCTCTGTCTGTATCTCTGTCTCTCTCTCTCTCTGTCTCTGTGTGTCTCTCTGTCTCTCTGTCTGTATCTCTGTCTCTCTCTCTGTCTCTGTGTGTCTCTCTGTCTCTCTGTCTGTATCTCTGTCTCTCTCTCTCTGTCTCTGTGTGTCTCTCTGTCTCTCTGTCTGTATCTCTGTCTCTCTCTCTCTCTGTCTCTGTGTGTCTCTCTGTCTCTCTGTCTGTATCTCTGTCTCTCTCTCTCTGTCTCTGTGTGTCTCTCTGTCTCTCTGTCTGTATCTCTGTCTCTCTCTCTCTGTCTCTCTCTGTCTCTCTCTCTGTCTCTCTCTGTCTCTGTGTCTCTTTCCCTGTCACTGTCTCTCTCTCTGTCTCTGTCTCTCTCACTGTCTCTCTCTCTCTGTCTCTCTCTCTCTCTCTCTGTCTCTCTGTCTCTCTCTGTCTGTGCCTCTGTGTCTCTGTCTGTATCTCTCTCTGTCTCTGTCTCTCTGTCTCTGTGTATCTCTCTCTCTGTCTGTATCTCTGTCTGTATCTTTGTCTCTCTCTCTGTCTCTGTGTTTCTCTCTGTCTCTCTCAGCGTGTCTCTCGCCGTGTCTCTCTGTGTCTCTCTCAGTGTCTCTTTCTGGCTGTCTCTGTGTGTGTGTCTCTCTTGCTGTGTCTCTCTCTGTCTCTGTGGATCTCTCAGTCCCTCTCTCTCTCTGTCCCTGTCTCTCTCTGTATGTCTCTCTGTGTGTCTCTCTCTGTCTCTCTGTGTCTATCTCTGTCTGTTTCTTTGTCTCTGTCTCTTTGTGTGTCTCTCTGTCGCTCTCTCCTCGTGTCTCTCTCTCCCCCCTGTGTCTCTCTCCCCCCCCCCCCCCCCGTGTCTCTCTCTCCCCGTGTCTCTCTCTCCCCCCATGTCTCTCTCTCCCCGTGTCTCTCTCTCCCCGTGTCTCTCTCTCCCCGTGTCTCTCTCTCCCCGTGTCTCTCTCCCCCCGTGTCTCTCCCCCCCCGTGTCTCTCTCTCTCCCCGTGTCTCTCTCTCCCCGTCTCTCTCCCCCCCCGTGTCTCTCTCCCCCCGTGTCTCTCCCCCCGTGTCTCTCCCCCTGTGTCTCTCTCTCCCCGTGTCTCTCTCCCCCGGTGTCTCTCTCCCCGCGTGTCTCTCTCCCCGTGTCTCTCTCTCCCCGTGTCTCTCTCTCCCCGTGTCTCTCTCCCCCCGTGTCTCTCTCTCCCCGTGTCTCTCTCCCCGTGTCTCTCGCCCCGTGTCTCTCCCCCCGTGTCTCTCTCTCCCCGTGTCTCTCTCCCCGTGTCTCTCTCTCCCCGTGTCTATCTCTCCCCGTGTCTCTCTCTCCCCGTCTCTCTCCCCGTGTCTCTCTCTCTCCCCTTGTCTCTCTCTCCGTGTCTCTCTCTCCCCGTGTCTCTCTCTCCCCGTGTCTCTCTCACCATGTCTCTCTCTCCCCGTGTCTCTCTCTCCCCGTGTCTCTCTCTCCCCGTCTCTCTCCCCGTGTCTCTCTCTCCCCGTGTCTCTCTCCCCGTGTCTCTCTCGCCCCGTGTCTCTCTCTCCCCGTCTCTCTCCCCGTGTCTCTCTCTCCCCGTGTCTCTCTCCCCGTGTCTCTCGCCCCGTGTCTCTCCCCGCATCTCTCTCTCTCCCCGTGTCTCTCTCTCCCCGTGTCTCTCTCTCACTGTCTCTCTCTCCCCGTGTCTCTCTCTCCCCGTCTCTCTCCCCGTCTCTCTCTCTCTCCCCGTGTCTCTCTCTCACCGTCTCTCTCTCCCCGTGTCTCTCTCTCTCTCGCTCTCCCCACGTGTCTCTCTCTCTCTCTCACCGTGTCTCTCTCTCTCTCGCTCTCCCCACGTGTCTCTCTCTCTCTCTCACCGTGTCTCTCTCCCTCCCCGTGTCTCTTCCCCAGCCATGCGAGGTGCACAAACTGGAGTCAGCCCCTCCTGTACGAGCGACATTGACGCGTGAACAGGCGCTACTGTCTCTCTCTCTCACTGTGTCTCTCTCTCTCACCGTGTCTCTCTCTCTCACCGTGTCTCTCTCTCTCTCACCGTGTCTCTCTCTCTCTCACCGTGTCTCTCTCTCTCTCTCCCTCTCTCTCCCCACGTGTCTCTCTCCCCGTGTCTCTCTCTCCCCGTGTCTCTCTCTCCCCGTGTCTCTCTCTCTCTCTCTCACCGTGTCTCTCTCTCTCTCTCTCTCTCTCCCCGTCTCTCTCTCTCACCGTGTCTCTCTCTCTCTCTCTCTCCCTCTCTCTCCCCACGTGTCTCTCTCCCCGTGTCTCTCTCTCCCCGCGTCTCTCTCTCCCCGCGTCTCTCTCTCTCTCTCCCCGTGTCTCTCCCTCACTGTGTCTCTCTCTATCTCTCTCTCTCTCCCCGTGTCTCTCTCTCTCCCCGTGTCTCTCTCTCCCTCTCTCTCCCCACGTGTCTCTCTCCCCATGTCTCTCTCTCCCCGTGTCTCTCTCTCTCTCTCTCTCACTGTGTCTCTCTCTCTCCCCACGTGTCTCTCTCCCCACGTGTCTCTCTCCCCGTGTCTCTCTCTCCCCGCGTCTCTCTCTCCCCGTGTCTCTCTCTCTCTCTCTCTCACTGTGTCTCTCTCTATCTCTCTCTCTCTCCCCGTGTCTCTCTCTCTCTCCCCGTGTCTCTCTCTCTCACCGTCTCTCTCTCCCCGTGTCTCTCTCTCTCCCTCCCCGTGTCTCTTCCCCAGCCATGCGAGGTGCACAAACTGGAGTCAGCCCCTCCTGTACGAGCGACATTGACGCGTGAACAGGCGCTACTGTCTCTCTCTCTCACCGTGTCTCTCTCTCACCGTGTCTCTCACCCCGTGTCTCTCTCTCTCACCGTGTCTCTCTCTCTCACCGTGTCTCTCTCTCACCGTGTCTCTCTCTCTCACCGTGTCTCTCTCTCTCACCGTGTCTCTCTCTCTCTCTCCCTCTCTCTCCCCACGTGTCTCTCTCACCGTGTCTCTCTCTCCCCGCGTCTCTCTCTCTCACCGTGTCTCTCTCTCTCACCGTGTCTCTCTCTCTCTCTCCCTCTCTCTCCCCACGTGTCTCTCTCCCCGTGTCTCTCTCTCCCCGTGTCTCTCTCTCCCCGCGTCTCTCTCTCTCTCTCTCACCGTGTCTCTCTCTCACTGTGTCTCTCTCTATCTCTCTCTCTCTCCCCGTGTCTCTCTCTCTCCCCGTGTCTCTCTCTCCCTCTCTCTCCCCGTGTCTCTCTCTCCCCGTGTCTCTCTCTCCCCGTGTCTCTCTCTCTAACTCTCTCTCTCCCCGTGTCTCTCTCTCACCGTGTCTCTCTCTCTCCCTCTCTCTCCCCACGTGTCTCTCTCCCCGTGTCTCTCTCTCTCACCGTGTCTCTCTCCCTCCCCGTGTCTCTTCCCCAGCCATGCGAGGTGCACAAACTGGAGTCAGCCCCTCCTGTACGAGCGACATTGACGCGTGAACAGGCGCTACTGTCTCTCTCTCTCACCGTGTCTCTCTCTCTCTCACCGTTTCTCTCTCTCTCTCACCGTGTCTCTCTCTCTCTCTCCCTCTCTCTCCCCACGTGTCTCTCTCCCCGTGTCTCTCTCTCCTCGTGTCTCTCTCTCTCACCGTGTCTCTCTCTCTCTCTCCCTCTCTCTCCCCACGTGTCTCTCTCCCCGTGTCTCTCTCTCTCCCCGTGTCTCTCTCTCTCACCGTGTCTCTCTCCCTCCCCGTGTCTCTTCCCCAGCCATGCGAGGTGCACAAACTGGAGTCAGCCCCTCCTGTACGAGCGACATTGACGCGTGAACAGGCGCTACTGTCTCTCTCTCTCACCGTGTCTCTCTCTCACCGTGTCTCTCTCTCTCTCACCGTGTCTCTCTCTCTCTCTCCCTCTCTCTCCCCACGTGTCTCTCTCTCTCTCTCTCTCTCCCCGTGTCTCTCTCTCTCTGTCTCTCTCACCGTGTCTCTCTCCCCGTGTCTCTCTCTCCCCGTGTCTCTCTCTCCCCGTCTCTCTCTCCCCGTGTCTCTCTCTCACTGTCTCTCTCTCCCCGTGTCTCTCTCTCTCTCTCCCCACGTGTCTCTCTCTCCCCGTGTCTCTCTCTCTCCCCGTGTCTCTCTCTCTCCCCGTGTCTCTCTCTCTCCCCGTCTCTCTCTCCCCGTGTCTCTCTCTCACTGTCTCTCTCTCCCCGTGTCTCTCTCTCGCTCTCCCCACGTGTCTCTCTCTCTCTCTCTCCCCGTGTCTCTCTCTCTCTCGCTCTCCCCACGTGTCTCTCTCTCTCTCTCTCCCCGTGTCTCTCTCTCTCCCTCCCCATGTCTCTTCCCCAGCCATGCGAGGTGCACAAACTGGAGTCAGCCCCTCCTGTACGAGCGACATTGACGCGTGAACAGGCGCTACTGTCTCTCTCTCTCACCGTGTCTCTCTCTCTCTCACCGTGTCTCTCTCACCGTGTCTCTCTCTCTCACCGTGTCTCTCTCTCTCTCTCCCTCTCTCTCCCCACGTGTCTCTCTCCCCGTGTCTCTCTCTCTAACTCTCTCTCTCCCCGTGTCTCTCTCTCACTGTCTCTCTCTCTCCCTCTCTCTCCCCACGTGTCTCTCTCCCCGTGTCTCTCTCTCTCACCGTGTCTCTCTCTCTCCCTCCCTCTCTCTCCCCACGTGTCTCTCTCCCCGTGTCTTTCTCTCCCCGTGTCTCTCTCTCCCCGCGTCTCTCTCTCTCTCTCTCTCTCTCCCCGTGTCTCTCTCTCACTGTGTCTCTCTCTCACCGTGTCTCTCTCTCTCTCCCTCTCTCTCCCCACGTGTCTCTCTCCCCGTGTCTCTCTCTCTCCCCGTGTCTCTCTCTCTCACCGTGTCTCTCTCCCTCCCCGTGTCTCTTCCCCAGCCATGCGAGGTGCACAAACTGGAGTCAGCCCCTCCTGTACGAGCGACATTGACGCGTGAACAGGCGCTACTGTCTCTCTCTCTCACCGTGTCTCTCTCTCCTCGTGTCTCTCTCTCTCACCGTGTCTCTCTCTCTCCCCGTCTCTCTCTCTCCCCGTGTCTCTCTCTCCCCGCGTCTCTCTCTCCCCGTGTCTCTCTCTCTCTCTCTCACTGTGTCTCTCTCTATCTCTCTCTCTCTCCCCGTGTCTCTCTCTCTCCCCGTGTCTCTCTCTCTCACCGTGTCTCTCTCTCACCGTGTCTCCCTCCCCGTGTCTCTTCCCCAGCCATGCGATGTGCACAAACTGGAGTCAGCCCCTCCTGTACGAGCGACATTGACGCGTGAACAGGCGCTACTGTCTCTCTCTCTCCCCGTGTCTCTCTCTCCCCGTGTCTCTCTCTCTAACTCTCTCTCTCCCCGTGTCTCTCTCTCACTGTCTCTCTCTCTCCCTCTCTCTCCCCACGTGTCTCTCTCCCCGTGTCTCTCTCTCTCACCGTGTCTCTCTCTCTCACCGTGTCTCTCTCCCCGTGTCTCTTCCCCAGCCATGCGAGGTGCACAAACTGGAGTCAGCCCCTCCTGTCCGAGCGACATTGACGCGTGAACAGGCGTCTCTGTCTCTCTCTCTCACCGTGTCTCTCTCTCTCTCACCGTGTCTCTCTCACCATCTCTCTCCCCGTGTCTCTCTCTCCCTCTCTCTCCCCACGTGTCTCTCTCCCCCGGTCTCTCTCTCCCCGTGTCTCTCTCTCTAACTCTCTCTCTCCCCGTGTCTCTCTCTCACCGTGTCTCTCTCCCTCTCTCTCTCCCCGTGTCTCTCTCTCTCCCCGTGTCTCTCTCTCACCGTGTCTCTCTCCCTCCCCGTGTCTCTTCCCCAGCCATGCGAGGTGCACAAACTGGAGTCAGCCCCTCCTGTCCGAGCGACATTGACGCGTGAACAGGCGCTACTGTACTATCGCCAGATGCAGCTCATCAGACGCATGGAGCTCAAGGCTGACCAGCTGTACAAGCAGAAGATCATTCGTGGGTTCTGTCACCTGTACGATGGGCAGGTAGACACTCGCACTGAGACACAGAGACACACAGGACAAGAGAGAGACACAGACACACACACAGACAGAGACACAGACACTCATACAGGACAGAGACACAGACACAGACACACACTCGCACAGAGAGACACAGACACAGGACAGAGAGAGACACAGACACACTCGCACAGAGACACAGACACACAGGACAGAGAGAGACACAGACACACACACACAGAGACACAGACACACACAGGGCAGAGACATAGACACTCATACAGGACAGAGACACAGACACACACACACAGAGACACAGACACTCGCACAGAGACACAGACACACAGACACACAGACACAGGACAGAGAGAGACACAGGCACACTCACACAGAGACACAGACACACACACACACACAGGGCAGAGACACAGACACTCACACAGACACAGACACACACACACACACAGAGACGCACACTCACACAGACAGACACACAGACAGAGACACAGACACTCACACAGAGACACACACACACACACAGAGACACACACTCACACAGACAGACACACAGACAGAGACACAGACACTCACACAGAGACACACACACACAGAGAGACACACACTCACACAGACAGACACACAGACAGAGACACAGACACTCACACAGAGACACACACACACACAGAGACACACACACACAGACAGACACACAGACAGAGACACAGACACGCACACACAGGACAGAGACACACACAGACAGAGACACAGACACTCACACAGACACAGACACACAGACAGAGACACAGACACTCACACAGGACAGAGACACACACAGACAAAGAAACAGACACTCACACAGACAGAGACACACACACACACAGAGACACAGACACACTCACACAGACAGACACACACACACACAGAGACACAGGCACACACACAGAGACACAGGCACACACACACACGCAGAGAGACACAGACACACACACACAGACAGAGACACAGACACACACAGACAGAGACACAGACACACACACACAGACACACGCAGACAGAGATACAGACACACACACACAGACACAGACACACACAGACACAGCACACACAGACAGAGACACAGACACACACAGACAGAGACACAGACACACACACAGGACAGAGACACACACACACACAGACACAGCACACACAGACAGAGACACAGACACACACAGACAGAGACACAGACACACAGGACAGAGACACAGACACACACACAGACGGAGACACAGACACACACTCACACAGAGACACAGACACTCACACACAGGACAGAGACACACAGACAGAGACACACAGACAGAGACACAGACACACACTCACACAGAGACACAGACACTCACACACAGGACAGAGACACACAGACAGAGACACACAGACAGAGACACACAGACAGAGACACAGACACACACACAGACAGAGACACAGACACACACACAGACAGAGGCACTCAGAGACTCACTCAGACAGAGACACAGACACTCAGACAGACAGAGACAGAGACACACACAGACAGACAGAGACACACACACACAGACAGACAGAGACATAGACACACTCACACAGACAGAGACACTCAGAGACTCACTCAGACAGAGACACAGACACACACACAGAGACACAGACACACACACAGACAGACAGAGACACAGACACAGGCACACACACAGAGACACAGACACACACACAGAGACACAGACACTCACACAGGACAGAGACACAGACACACACACAGACAGAGACACAGACACACACACAGACAGAGACACAGACACTCACACAGACACTCACACAGACACACACACAGACACACACACAGACAGAGACACAGACACACACACAGACAGAGACACAGACACTCACACAGGGCAGAGACAGAGACACACACACAGACAGAGACACAGACACTCACACAGACACACACAGACAGAGACACAGACAGACACACAGACACTCACACAGGACAGAGACACAGACATTCACACAGACAGAGACAAAGACACACACAGACAGAGACACAGACACAGAGACACAGACACACACACAGACAGAGACAGAGACACTCACACAGACAGAGACACAGACAGAGACACAGGACAGAGACACAGACACACACACAGACAGAGACACAGACACACACACAGACAGAGACACAGACACTCACACAGACACACACACAGACACTCACACAGACAGAGACACTCAGAGACTCACTCAGACAGAGACACACACACAGACACACACACAGACACACACACAGACACACGAGACACTCACACAGACAGAGACACAGACACACACACACAGAGACACAGACACACACACAGAGACACAGACACACACACAGAGACACAGACACACACACACAGACAGAGACACAGACACTCACACAGACAGAGACACAGACACACACACAGACAGAGACACAGACACACACACACAGACAGAGACACAGACACACAGACACAGACAAACACACACACAGAGACACACACACACTCACACAGACAGAGACACAGACAGAGACACAGACACACACACACACACAGAGACACAGACACTCACACAGACAGAGACACACACACACACAGAGACACAGACACTCACACAGACAGAGACGCAGACACTCACACAGACAGAGACACAGACACACACACAGATAGAGACACAGACACAGACACACACACAGACACAAAGACACAGACACTCACACAGACACTCACACAGACACTCACATAGACAGAGACACAGACACTCACACAGACACTCACACAGACAGAGACACAGACACACACAGACAGACACAGACACACACACAGACAGAGACACAGACACACACAGACACAGACACACACAGACACACACATAGACAGAGACATAGACACACACACACAGAGACACAGACACACACACAGACAGAGACACAGACACTCACACAGACAGAGACACAGACACACACACAGACAGAGACACAGACACACACACACAGACAGAGACACAGACACACAGACACAGACAGACACACACACAGAGACACACACACACTCACACAGACAGAGACACAGACACTCACACAGACAGAGACACAGACACTCACACAGACAGAGACACAGACACTCACACAGACAGAGACACAGATACACACACAGATAGAGACACAGACACAGACACACACACAGACACAAAGACACAGACACTCACACAGACACTCACACAGACACTCACATAGACAGACACAGACACTCACACAGACACTCACACAGACAGAGACACAGACACACACAGACAGACACAGACACACACACAGACAGAGACACAGACACACACAGACACAGACACACACAGACACTCACACAGACAGAGACACAGACACTCAGACAGACAGAGACACACAGAGACTCACTCAGACAGAGACACAGACACTCACACAGATACAGACACACACAGACAGAGACACAGACACACACACAGACAGAGCCACACACACAGACAGAGACACAGACACACACACAGACACACACACAGACAGAGACACAGACACTCGCACAGACAGAGACACAGACACACAGACACAGACACACACAGACACACTCACACAGACAGAGACACAGACACACGCACAGACAGAGACACTCAGAGACTCACTCAGACAGAGACACAGACACTCACACAGACAGAGACACAGACACTCACACAGGACAGAGACACACACACGCAGACAGAGACACAGACACTCACGCAGACAGAGACACAGACACACAGACAGAGACAGAGACACAGACACACACACACAGACAGAGACACAGACACACACACAGACAGAGACACAGACACTCACACAGGACAGAGACACAGACACACACACAGACAGAGACACAGACACTCACTCAGACACTCACTCAGACACTCACTCAGACACTCAGTGAGTGGGTGAGTGAGTGGGTTGGTGGGTGACTAAGTGGGTGCGTGACTAAGTGGGTGGGTGAGTGATTCTCTCACCGTGTCTCTCTCACCCCGTGTGTCTCTACCCGTGTCTCTCCCCGTGTCTCTCTCTCCCCGTGTCTCTCTCTCCCCGTGTCTCTCCCCGTGTCTCTCTCTCCCCGTGTCTCTCTCTCCCCTTGTCTCTCCCCGTGTCTCTCTCCCCGTGTCTCTCTCCCCGTGTCTCTCTCACCGTGTCTCTCTCCCCGTGTCTCTCCCCGTGTCTCTCTCCCCGTGTCTCTCTCCCCGTGTCTCTCCCCGTGTCTCTTTCCCCGTGTCTCTCTCCCCGTGTCTCTCTCCCCGTGTCTCTCTCCCCGTGTCTCTCTCCCCGTGTCTCTCTCCCCGTGTCTCTCTCTCACCGTGTCTCCCCCCGTGTCTCTCTCACCGTGTCTCTCTCTCCCCTTGTCTCTCCCCGTGTCTCTCTCTCTCCCTGTGTCTCTCTCACCGTCTCTCTCACCGTGTCTCTCTCCCCGTGTCTCTCTCTCCCCGTGTCTCTCTCTCACCGTGTCTCCCCCCGTGTCTCTCTCCCCCTGTCTCTCTCTCCCCTTGTCTCTCCCCGTGTCTCTCTCTCCCCGTGTCTCTCTCTCCCCGTGTCTCAACCCCCCGTGTCTCTCTCCCCGTGTCTCTCTCCCCGTGTCTCTCCCCGTGTCTCTCTCCCCGTGTCTCTCTCCCCGTGTCTCTCTCCCCGTGTCTCTCTCTCCCCGTGTCTCTCTCTCCCCGTGTCTCTCTCCCCGTGTCTCTCTCTCCCCGTGTCTCTCTCTCCCCGTGTCTCTCTCTCTCCCCGTGTCTCTCTCTCCCCGTGTCTCTCTCTCCCCGTGTCTCTCTCTCCCCGTGTCTCTCTCTCCCCATGTCTCTCTCCCCGTGTCTCTCTCCCCATGTCTCTCTCCCCGTGTCTCTCTCCCCGTGTCTCTCTCACCGTGTCTCTCTCACCGTGTCTCTCTCCCCGTGTCTCTCTCTCACCGTGTCTCACCCCGTGTCTCTCTCCCCATGTCTCTCTCCCCGTGTCTCTCTCTCCCCGTGTCTCTCTCACCGTGTCTCCCCGTGTCTCACCCCCCCGTGTCTCTCTCCCCGTGTCTCCCCGTGTCTCTCTCTCACCATGTCTCCCCGTGTCTCTCTCACCGTGTCTCACCCCGTGTCTCTCTCCCCGTGTCTCTCTCTCCCCGTGTCTCTCTCTCCCCGTGTCTCTGTCTCCCCGTGTCTCTCTCTCTCCCCGTGTCTCCCCGTGTCTCTCTCTCCCCGTGTCTCACCCCCCCGTGTCTCTGTCTCCCCGTGTCTCTCCCCGTGTCTCTGTCTCCCCGTGTCTCCCCGTGTCCCTGTCTCCCCGTGTGTCTCTCTCTCCCCGTGTCTCACCCCCCCGTGTCTCTCTCACCGTGTCTCCCCGTGTCTCTCTCTCCCCGTGTCTCACCCCCCCGTGTCTCTCTCTCCCCGTGTCTCCCCGTGTCTCTCTCTCCCCGTGTGTCTCTCTCTCCCCGTGTCTCACCCCCCCGTGTCTCTCTCCCCGTGTCTCTCTCCCCGTGTCTCTCTCCCCGTGTCTCTCCCCCCGTGTCTCTCTCCCCGTGTCTCTCTCTCCCCGTGTCTCTCTCTCCCCGTGTCTCTCTCTTTCCCCGTGTCACTCTCCCCGTGTCTCTCTCTCCCCGTGTCTCTCTCTCCCCGTGTCTCTCTCTCCCCGTGTCTCTCTCTCCCCGTGTCTCTCTCTCCCCGTGTCTCTCTCTCCCCGTGTCTCTCTCTCCCCGTGTCTCTCTCTCCCCGTGTCTCTCTCCCCGTGTCTCTCTCCCCATGTCTCTCTCCCCGTGTCTCTCTCCCCGTGTCTCTCTCCCCGTGTCTCTCTCACCGTGTCTCTCTCCCCGTGTCTCTCTCACTGTATCTGTCTCACCGTCTCTCTCACCGTGTCTCCCCGTGTCTCTCTCACCCCGTGTCTCTCTCTCCCCGTGTCTCCCCGTGTCTCTCTCCCCGTGTCTCTCTCACCGTGTCTCACCCCCCCGTGTCTCTCTCACCGTGTCTCCCCGTGTCTCACCCCCCCGTGTCTCTCTCCCCGTGTCTCTCTCCCCGTGTCTCCCCGTCTCTCTCTCTCCCCGTGTGTCTCTCTCTCACCGTGTCTCCCCCCGTGTCTCTCTCACCGTGTCTCCCCGTGTCTCTCTCCCCGTGTCTCCCCGTGTCTCTCTCCCCGTGTCTCTCTCCCCGTGTCTCTCTCCCCGTGTCTCTCTCTCCCCTTGTCTCTCCCCGTGTCTCTCTCTCCCCGTGTCTCTCTCTCCCCGTGTCTCTCTCCCCGTGTCTCTCTCCCCGTGTCTCTCTCCCCGTGTCTCTCTCACCGTGTCTCTCTCACCGTGTCTCTCTCCCCGTGTCTCTCTCTCCCCTTGTCTCTCCCCGTGTCTCTCTCTCCCCGTGTCTCACACCCCGTGTCTCTCTCCCCGTGTCCCTCTCACCGTGTCTCTCCGTGTCTCTCTCACCATGTCTCTCTCCCCGTGTCTCTCTCCCCGTGTCTCCCAGTGTCTCTCTCCTCGTGTCTCTCTCACCGTGTCTCTCTCCCCGTGTCTCACCCCCCCGTGTCTCTCTCACCGTGTCTCCTCCCGTGTCTCTCTCCCCGTGTCTCCCCGTGTCTCTCTCCCCGTGTCTCCCCGTGTCTCTCTCCCCGTGTCTCCCCGTGTCTCTCTCCCCGTGTCTCACCGTGTCTCTCTCACCGTGTCTCCCCGTGTCTCTCTCTTCCCGTGTGTCTCTCTCTCCCCGTGTCTCACCCCCCCGTGTCTCTCCCCTTGTCTCTTCCCGTGTCTCTCTCTCCCCGTGTCCCTCTCCCCGTGTCTCTCTCCCCGTGTCTCACCCCCCCCGTGTCTCTCTCCCCGTGTCTCTCTCCCCGTGTCTCTCTCCCCGTGTCTCTCTCTCCCCGTGTCCCTCTCTCCCCGTGTCTCTCTCTCCCCGTGTCTCTCTCCCCGTGTCTCCCCGTGTCTCTCTCACCGTGTCTCCCCGTGTCTCTCTCCCCGTGTCTCTCTCCCCGTGTCTCTGTCTCTCTCCCCGTGTCTCTCTCCCTGTGTGTGTCTCTCTCTGCAGGAAGCGTGTGCTATAGGGATAGAGAACGCCATCACTCTGGCTGACCACGTGATCACTCTCCCCGTGTCTCTCTCTCCCCGTGTCTCTCTCTCCCCGTGTCTCTCTCTCCCCGTGTCTCTCTCACCCCGTGTCTCTCTCTCCCCGTGTCTCTCTCCCCGTGTCTCTCTCCCCCGTGTCTCTCTCTCCCCGTGTTCTCTCCCCGTGTCTCTCTCTCACCGTGTCTCTCCCCGTGTCTCTCTCTCCCCTTGTCTCTCCCCGTGTCTCTCTCCCCGTGTGTCCCCGTGTCTCTCTCACCCCGTGTCTCTCTCTCTCTGTCTCTCTCTCTCCCCGTGTCTCTCTCACCCCGTGTCTCTCTCACCGTGTCTCTCCCCGTGTCTCTCTCACCCCGTGTCTCTCACCCCGTGTCTCTCTCTCCCCGTGTCTCTCTCTCCCCGTGTCTCTCTCTCTCCCCGTGTCTCTCTCTGCAGGAAGCGTGTGCTATAGGGATAGAGAACGCCATCACTCTGGCAGACCACGTGATCACTCTCCCCGTGTCTCTCTCTCTCCGTGTCTCTCTCACCCCGTGTCTCTCTCTCCCCGTGTCTCTCTCTCCCCGTGTCTCTCTCTCCCCGTGTCTCTCTCTCCCCGTGTCTCTCTCTCCCCGTGTCTCTCTCCCCGTGTCTCTCTCTCCCCGTGTCTCTCTCTCCCCGTGTCTCTCTCTCCCCGTGTCTCTCTCTCCCCGTGTCTCTGTCTCTCTCCCCGTGTCTCTCTCTGCAGGAAGCGTGTGCTATAGGGATAGAGAACGCCATCACTCTGGCTGACCACGTGATCACTCTCCCCGTGTCTCTCTCTCCCCGTGTCTCTCTCTCCCCGTGTCTCTCTCTCTCCCCGTGTCTCTCTCACCCCGTGTCTCTCTCTCCCCGTGTCTCTCTCTCTCCCCCGTGTCTCTGTCTCCCCGTGTGTCTCTCTCTCTGCAGGAAGCGTGTGCTATAGGGATAGAGAACGCCATCACTCTGGCTGACCACGTGATCACTCTCCCCGTGTCTCTCTCCCCGTGTCTCTCTCCCCGTGTCTCTCTCACCCCGTGTCTCTCTCTCCCCGTGTCTCTCTCTCTCCCCCGTGTCTCTCTCCCCGTGTCTCTCTCTGCAGGAAGCGTGTGCTATAGGGATAGAGAACGCCATCACTCTGGCTGACCACGTGATCACTCTCCCCGTGTCTCTCTCACCCCGTGTCTCTCTCTCCCCGTGTCTCTCTCTCCCCCTCTCTCCCCGTGTCTCTCTCCCCGTGTCTCTCTCTCCCCGTGTCTCTCTCTCCCCGTGTCTCTCTCTCCCCGTGTCTCTCTCTCTCCCCCGTGTCTCTGTCTCCCTGTGTGTGTCTCTCTCTGCAGGAAGCGTGTGCTATAGGGATAGAGAACGCCATCACTCTGGCTGACCACGTGATCACTCTCCCCGTGTCTCTCTCTCCCCCGTGTCTCTCTCTCCCACCGTGTCTCTCTCTCCCCGTGTCTCTCTCTCTCCCCCGTGTCTCTCTCTCCCCGTGTCTCTCTCTCCCCGTGTCTCTCTCTCTCCCCTTGTCTCTCCCCGTGTCTCTCTCCCCGTGTCTCTGTCTCTCTCTCCCTGTGTGTGTCTCTCTCTGCAGGAAGCGTGTGCTATAGGGATAGAGAACGCCATCACTCTGGCTGACCACGTGATCACTCTCCCCGTCTCTCTCTCTCCCCGTGTCTCTCTCCCCGTGTCTCTGTCTCCCCGTGTCTCTCTCTCTCCCCCGTGTCTCTCTCTCCCCGTGTCTCTCTCTCCCCGTGTCTCTCTCTCTCCCCTTGTCTCTCCCCGTGTCTCTCTCCCCGTGTCTCTGTCTCTCTCTCCCTGTGTGTGTCTCTCTCTGCAGGAAGCGTGTGCTATAGGGATAGAGAACGCCATCACTCTGGCTGACCACGTGATCACTCTCCCCGTGTCTCTCTCTCCCCGTGTCTCTCTCTCCCCGTGTCTCTCTCTCTCCCCGTGTCTCTCTCACCCCGTGTCTCTCTCCCCGTGTCTCACCTCTCCCTGTCTCTCTCCCCGTGTCTCTCTCCCTGTGTCTCTCTCTCTCTGCAGGAAGCGTGTGCTATAGGGATAGAGAACGCCATCACTCTGGCTGACCACGTGATCACTCTCCCCGTGTCTCTCTCTCCCCGTGTCTCTCTCTCCCCGTGTCTCTCTCTCTCCCCGTGTCTCTCTCACCCCGTGTCTCTCTCCCCGTGTCTCACCTCTCCCTGTCTCTCTCCCCGTGTCTCTCTCCCTGTGTCTCTCTCTCTCTGCAGGAAGCGTGTGCTATAGGGATAGAGAACGCCATCACTCTGGCTGACCACGTGATCACTCTCCCCGTGTCTCTCTCTCCCCGTGTCTCTCTCCCCCGTGTCTCTGTCTCCCTGTGTGTGTCTCTCTCTGCAGGAAGCGTGTGCTATAGGGATAGAGAACGCCATCACTCTGGCTGACCACGTGATCACTCTCCCCGTGTCTCTCTCTCCCCGTGTCTCTCTCTCCCCGTGTCTCTCTCTCCCCGTGTCTCTCTCTCCCCGTGTCTCTCTCTCCCCGTGTCTCTCTCTCTCCCCCGTGTCTCTCTCACCCCGTGTCTCTCTCTCTCCCCCGTGTCTCTCTCTCCCCGTGTCTCTCTCTCCCCGTGTCTCTCTCTGCAGGAAGCGTGTGCTATAGGGATAGAGAACGCCATCACTCTGGCTGACCACGTGATCACTCTCCCCGTGTCTCTCTCCCCGTGTCTCTCTCACCCCGTGTCTCTCCCTCCCCGTGTCTCTCTCACCCCGTGTCTCTCTCCCCGTGTCTCTCCCCGTGTCTCTCTCCCCGTGTCCCTGTCTCTCTCCCTGTGTGTGTCTCTCTCTGCAGGAAGCGTGTGCTATAGGGATAGAGAACGCCATCACTCTGGCTGACCACGTGATCACTCTCCCCGTGTCTCTCTCTCCCCGTGTCTCTCTCCCCGTGTCTCTCTCTCCCCGTGTCTCTCTCTCCCCGTGTCTCTCTCTCCCCGTGTCTCTCTCTCCCCGTGTCTCTCTCTCTCCCCCGTGTCTCTGTCTCCCTGTGTGTGTCTCTCTCTGCAGGAAGCGTGTGCTATAGGGATAGAGAACGCCATCACTCTGGCTGACCACGTGATCACTCTCCCCGTGTCTCTCTCTCCCCGTGTCTCTCCCCGTGTCTCTCTCTCCCCGTGTCTCTCTCACCCCGTGTCTCTCTCTCTCCCCCGTGTCTCTCTCTCCCCGTGTCTCTCTCTCCCCGTGTCTCTCTCTCCCCGTGTCTCTCTCTCCCCGTGTCTCTCTCTCCCCGTGTCTCTCTCTCCCTGTGTGTGTCTCTCTCTGCAGGAAGCGTGTGCTATAGGGATAGAGAACGCCATCACTCTGGCTGACCACGTGATCACCGCATACCGGGCTCATGCCTACGCTTACACACGCGGTGTTAAACCACGTGCCATCCTGGCGGAACTCACTGGTCAGTGACACACACAGTGAGACACACACAGTGACACACACACAGTGACACACACACAGTGACACACACAGTGACACACACAGTGATATACACACACAGTGACACACACAGTGACACACTCACACAGTGACACACACACACACACAGTGACACACACAGACACACACACAGTGACACACAGTGACAGTGACACACACACAGTGAGACACACACAGTGACACACACACACACACACAGTGACACACACAGTGATATACACACACAGTGACACACACACACACAGTGACACACACACACAGTGACAGTGACACACACACAGTGACACACACACACAGTGACACACACACACAGTGACAGTGACACACACACAGTGACACACACACACAGTGACACACACACAGTGACACACACAGTGACACACACACACACACACAGTGACACACACAGTGACACACACAGTGACACACACAGTGACACACACAGTGACACACAGTGACACACACAGTGACACACACAGTGACACACACAGTGACACACACACACAGTGACACACAAAGTGACACACACACACACAGTGACACACACACAGTGACACACACACACAGTGACAGTGACACACACAGTGACAGTGACACACACACAGACACACACACAGTGACACAGTGACACACACACAGTGACACACACAGTGACACACAGACACAGACACAGTGACACACACACAGTGACAGTGGCACACACACAGACACACACACAGACACACACACACACACACAGACACACACACACACAGACACACAGACACACACAGACACACACACACACAGACACAGACACACACAGACACACAGTGACACACACACAGACACACACAGACACACACACAGACACACACACACAGTGACACACACACAGACACACACACACAGACACACACACACAGACACACACACACAGTGACACACACACAGACACACACACACACAGACACACACACACAGTGACAGTGACACACACACACAGTGACACACAGACACACACACACACAGACACACAGTGACACACACACACAGACACAGTGACACAGTGACACACACACAGACACAGACACACAGACACAGACACACACACACAGTGACACACAGACACAGACACACAGTGACACACAGACACACACACACAGTGACACACACACACAGAGACACACACACACACAGACACACACACAGACACACACACAGACACAGACACACAGACACACACACAGACACACACACACAGACACACACACACAGACACACACACACAGACACACACACACAGACACACACACACACACAGACACACACACACACAGACACACACACACAGACACACACAGACACACACACACAGACACACACACACACACAGACACACACACACACACACAGACACACACACACACAGACACACACACAGACACACACACACAGACACACACACACACACAGACACACACACACACAGACACACACACAGACACACAGAGACTCTCTCTCTCCCCGTGTCTCTATGTCTCCCCGTGTCTCTCTCCCCGTGTCTTTCTGTCTCCCCGTGTCTCTCTCCCCGTGTCTCTCTGTCTCCCCGTGTCTCTCCCCCCGTGTCTGTCTCCCCGTGTCTCTCTCTCTGTCTCCCCGTGTCTCTCTCCGTGTCTCTCTCCCCGTGTCTCTCTCACCATCTCCCCGTGTCTCTCCCCGTGTCTCTCCGTGTCTCTGTCTCCCCGTGTCTCTCTGTCTCCCCCTGTCTCTCTCTGTCTCCCCGTGTCTCTCTGTCTCCCCGTGTCTCTCTCTCTCTCCCCGTGTCTCTCTCCGTGTCTCTCTGTCTCCCCGTGTCTCTCTCTCCGTCTCTCTCTCCGTCTCTCTCCCCGTGTCTCTCTCTCTCCCCGTGTCTCTCTCCCCGTGTCTCTCTCCCCGTGTCTCTCTCACCATCTCCCCGTGTCTCTCCCCATGTCTCTCCCCGTGTCTCTCTGTCTCCCCGCGTCTCTCTCTCCCCGTGTCTCTCTCTCTCCGTGTCTCTCTCCCCGTGTCTCTCTCCCCGTGTCTCTCTCTCTCCCCGTGTCTCTCTGTCTCCCCGTGTCTCTCACCGTGTCTCTCACCCCGTGTCTCTCTCTCTCCCCGTGTCTCTCTCTCTCCCCGTGTCTCTCTGTCTCAACGTGTCTCTCACCCCGTGTCTCTCTCTCTCCCCGTGTCTCTCTCTCTCCCCGTGTCTCTCTGTCTCTCCGTGTCTCTCTCCCCGTGTCTCTCTCTCACCGTGTCTCTCTCCCCGTGTCTCTCTCTCACCCCGTGTCTCTCTCCCCGTGTCTCTCCCCGTGTCTCTCCCCGTGTCTCTCTGTCTCTCCGTGTCTCTCCCTGTGTCTCCCCGTGTCTCTCCCCGTGTCTCTCTCTCTCCCCGTGTCTCTCTGTCTCCCCGTGTCTCTCCCCGTGTCTCTCCCCGTGTCTCTCCCCGTGTCTCTCCCCGTGTCTCTCTCTCCCCGTGTCTCTCTGTCTCCCCGTGTCTATCTCTCCCCGTGTCTCTGTCTCCCCGTGTCTCTCCCCGTGTCTCTCTCTCTCCCCGTGTCTCTCTGTCTCCCCGTGTCTCTCTCCCCATGTCTCTCCCCGTGTCTCTCTGTCTCCACGTGTCTCTCCCTGTGTCTCCCCGTGTCTCTCTCTCTCCCCGTGTCTCTCTCTCTCCCCGTGTCTCTCTCTCCCCGTCTCTCTCTCCCCGTGTCTCTCTCCCCGTGTCTCTGTCTCCCCGTGTCTCTCTGTCTCCCCGTGTCTCTCTCCCCGTGTCTCTCCCCATGTCTCTCCCCGTGTCTCTCTCCGTGTCTCTCTCACCCCGTGTCTCTCTCTCTCACCGTGTCTCTCTCCCCGTGTCTTTCTCCCCGTGTCTCTCCCCGTGTCTCTGTCTCCCCGTGTCTCCCCGTGTCTCCCCGTGTCTCTCTCCCCGTGTCTCTGTCTCCCCGTGTCTCTCTCCCCGTGTCTCTCTCCCCGTGTCTCCCCGTGTCTCTCTGTCTCCCCGTGTCTCTCCCCGTGTCTCTCCCCGTGTCTCTCCCCGTGTCTCTCCCCGTGTCTCTGTCTCCCCGTGTCTCTCTGTCTCCCCGTGTCTCTCTCCCCGTGTCTCTCTCCCCGTGTCTCTCTCTCCCCGTGTCTCTGTCTCCCCGTGTCTCTCTCCCCGTGTCTCTGTCTCACCGTGTCCCCTCCCTGGCAGGTCGTCAGGGTGGCTGTGCTCAGGGTAAGGGAGGCTCCATGCACATGTACGGAACTCACTTCTATGGTGGCAACGGCATTGTGGGAGCACAGGTGGGTGGGTGGGTGGGGGGGTGGGGTGGGTTAGTGGGTGGGTGGGTGGGTGGGGGTGTGGGTGGGTGGGGGGGTGGGTGGGGGGGTGGGTGGGTGGGTGGGTGGGTGAGTGAGTGAGTGAGTGGGTGAGTGAGTGGGTGGGTGGGTGAGTGAGTGAGTGGGTGGGTGGGTGGGTGAGTGGATGGGTGGGTGGGTGAGTGGGTGGGTGGGTGGGGGGGTGGGTGGGGGGGTGGGTGGGTGGGTGGGTGGGTGGGTGTGTGGGTGGGTGGGTGGGGGGGTGAGTGGGTGAGTGAGTGGGTGGGTGGGTGGGTGGGTGGGTGAGTGAGTGAGTGGGTGAGTGAGTGGGTGGGTGGGTGAGTGAGTGAGTGGGTGGGTGGGTGGGTGAGTGGGTGGGTGGGTGGGTGAGTGGGTGGGTGGGTGGGGGGGTGGGTGGGGGGGGTGGGTGGGTGGGGGGGTGGGTGGGTGGGTGGGGGGGGTGAGTGGGTGAGTGAGTGGGTGAGTGGGTGGGTGAGTGAGTGAGTGGGTGGGTGAGTGAGTGGGTGGGTGAGTGAGTGGGTGGGTGGGTGGGTGGGTGAGTGGGTGAGTGGGTGGGTGGGTGGGTGAGTGAGTGGGTGGGTGGGTGGGTGGGTGAGTGGGTGGGTGGGTGAGTGAGTGGGTGGGTGGGTGGGTGAGTGAGTGAGTGGGTGGGTGGGTGGGTGTGTGGGTGGGTGAGTGAGTGTGTGGGTGGGTGAGTGAGTGGGTGGGTGGGTGGGTGAGTGGGTGAGTGGGTGGGTGGGTGAGTGAGTGGGTGGGTGGGTGAGTGAGTGAGTGAGTGGGTGGGTGGGTGGGTGAGTGGATGGGTGGGTGGGTGAGTGGGTGGGTGGGTGGGGGGGTGGGTGGGGGGGTGGGTGGGTGGGGGGGTGGGTGGGTGGGGGGGTGGGTGGGTGGGTGGGGGGGTGAGTGGGTGAGTGAGTGGGTGAGTGGGTGGGTGAGTGAGTGAGTGAGTGGGTGGGTGAGTGAGTGGGTGGGTGGGTGGGTGAGTGGGTGGGTGGGTGGGTGAGTGGGTGGGTGGGTGGGTGAGTGAGTGGGTGGGTGGGTGGGTGAGTGGGTGGGTGGGTGAGTGAGTGGGTGAGTGGGTGGGTGAGTGAGTGAGTGGGTGGGTGGGTGTGTGGGTGGGTGAGTGAGTGGGTGGGTGGGTGTGTGGGTGGGTGAGTGAGTGTGTGGGTGGGTGGGTGTGTGGGTGGGTGAGTGAGTGAGTGGGTGGGTGGGTGTGTGGGTGGGTGAGTGAGTGGGTGGGTGGGTGTGTGGGTGGGTGAGTGAGTGTGTGGGTGGGTGGGTGTGTGGGTGGGTGAGTGAGTGAGTGGGTGGGTGGGTGAGTGAGTGGGTGGGTGAGTGGGTGGGTGGGTGAGTGGGTGGGTGGGTGAGTGGGTGAGTGAGTGGGTGGGTGAGTGAGTGGGTGGGTGAGTGAGTGGGTGGGTGGGTGAGTGGGTGGGTGGGGGGGTGGGTGGGTGGGTGGGTGAGTGGGTGGGTGGGTGGGTGAGTGGGTGGGTGGGGGGGTGGGTGGGTGGGTGGGTGAGTGGGTGGGTGAGTGAGTGGGTGGGTGAGTGAGTGGGTGGGTGGGGGAGTGGGTGAGTGAGTGAGTGGGTGGGTAGGTGGGTGGGTGGGTGGGTGAGTGAGTGAGTGAGTGGGTGGGTGAGTGGGTGAGTGAGTGAGTGGGTGAGTGGGTGAGTGGGTGCGTGAGTGGGTGGGTGAGTGGGTGAGTGGGGGGGTGGGTGGGTGAGTGGGTGGGTGGGTGGGGGGGTGGGTGGGGGGGTGGGTGGGTGGGGGGGTGGGTGGGTGGGTGGGGGGGTGAGTGGGTGGGTGAGTGAGTGAGTGGGTGGGTGAGTGAGTGGGTGGGTGGGTGGGTGAGTGGGTGGGTGGGTGAGTGAGTGGGTGGGTGGGTGAGTGGGTGGGTGGGTGAGTGAGTGGGTGGGTGGGTGGGTGAGTGAGTGAGTGGGTGGGTGGGTGGGTGTGTGGGTGGGTGAGTGAGTGAGTGTGTGGGTGGGTGGGTGTGTGGGTGGGTGAGTGAGTGAGTGGGTGGGTGGGTGAGTGAGTGGGTGGGTGGGTGAGTGAGTGGGTGGGTGAGTGGGTGGGTGGGTGAGTGGGTGGGTGGGTGGTGGGTGAGTGAGTGGGTGGGTGAGTGAGTGGGTGGGTGAGTGAGTGGGTGGGTGGGTGAGTGGGTGGGTGGGGGGGTGGGTGGGTGGGTGGGTGAGTGGGTGGGTGAGTGAGTGGGTGGGTGAGTGAGTGGGTGGGTGGGGGAGTGAGTGAGTGGGTGGGTAGGTGGGTGGGTGGGTGGGTGAGTGAGTGAGTGAGTGGGTGGGTGAGTGGGTGAGTGAGTGAGTGGGTAGGTGGGTGGGTGGGTGCGTGAGTGGGTGGGTGAGTGGGTGAGTGGGGGGGTGGGTGGGTGGGTGTGTGAGTGGGTGGGTGGGTGAGTGAGTGGGTGGGTGAGTGAGTGGGTGGGGGAGTGGGTGAGTGGGTGAGTGGGTGAGTGAGTGAATGGGTGGGTAGGTGGGTGGGTGGGTGGGTGAGTGAGTGAGTGAGTGGGTGGGTGAGTGGGTGAGTGAGTGAGTGGGTGGGTAGGTGGGTGGGTGGGTGCGTGAGTGGGTGGGTGGGTGGGGGGATGGGTGAGTGGGTGGGTGGGTGGGTGAGTGAGTGGGTGGGTGGGTGGGTGAGTGAGTGGGTGGGTGGGGGGGTGGGTGAGTGGGTGGGTGGGTGGGTGAGTGAGTGGGTGGGTGGGTGAGTGAGTGGGTGGGTGGGTGAGTGAGTGAGTGGGTGGGTGAGTGACTAGGTGGGTGGGGGGGTGAGTGGGTGGGTGAGTGGGTGGGGGGGTGAGTGAGTGGGTGGTTGGGTGAGTGAGTGAGTGGGTGGGTGAGTGGGTGGGTGGGTGGGTGAGTGAGTGGGTGGGTGGGTAGGTGGGTGGGTGAGTGGGTGGGTGAGTGAGTATGTGAGTGAGTGAGTATGTGAGTGAGTGAGTGAGTATGTTAGTGAGTATGTTAGTGAGTATGTGAGTGAGTATGTGAGTGAGTATGTGAGTGAGTGAGTATGTGAGTGAGTATGTGAGTGGGTGAGTGAGTAGGTGAGTATGTGAGTGAGTAGGTGAGTGGGTGAGTGAATAGGTGAGTGAGTGAGTAGGTGAGGGAGTAGGTGAGTATGTGAGTGAGTGTGTGAGTGAGTAGGTGAGTGAGTGAGTGGGTGAGTAGGTGACTGAGTATCTGAGTGAGTATGTGAGTGAGTGAGTATGTGAGTGAGTATGTGAGTGAGAATGTGAGTGAGTAGGTGAGTATGTGAGTGAGTAGGTGAGTATGTGAGTGAGTAGGTGAGTATGTGAGTGAGTAGGTGAGTATGTGAGTGAGTGGGTATGTGAGTGAGTGTGTGAGTGAGTGAGTATGTGAGTGAGTGAGTATGTGAGTGAGTAGGTGAGTGAGTAGGTGAGTGAGTGAGTAGGTGAGTGAGTATGTGAGTCAGTGATTATGTGAGTGAGTGAGTGAGTATGTGAGTGCGTATGTGAGTGATTGAGTGAGTGAGTATGTGAGTGAGTATGTGAGTATGTGAGTATCTGTGTGTGTGTGCTAGGTACCTCTGGGAGCTGGTATCGCCCTCGCCTGCCAGTACCTGGGACGTAACGAGGTCTGTGTCTCTCTCTACGGGGACGGAGCAGCCAACCAGGTCAGTACCAGCAGCAGCATCATCATCAGCAGCAGCATCATCATCAGCATCATCATCAGCAGCAGCATCATCATCAGCATCATCATCAACAGCATCATCAGCAGCATCAACAACATCACATCAGCAGCATCAACATCATCATCAGCAGCATCATCATGAGCAGCAGCATCACCATCATCAGCATCATCATCAGCATCATCATCAGCAGCATCATCATCATCAACAGCATCATCATCAACAGCATCATCACCAACAGCATCATCAACAGCATCACCATCAACAGCATCATCATCATGAACAGCATCGTCATCATCATCAGCATCGTCATCATGAACATCAGCATCACCATCAACAGCATCGTCATCATCATCAGCATCACCATCATCAGCATCATCATCAGCATCACCATCAACAGCATCATCAACAGCATCATCATCAACAGCATCATCACCATCAACAGCATCATCAACAGCATCATCATCAACAGCAGCATCAACAGCATCATCATCAGCAGCATCAGCATCATCATCAACAGCATCACCATCAACAGCATCACCATCAACAGCATCATCAACATCATCATCAACAGCATCGTCATCAACAGCATCATCATCATCAACAGCATCATCATCATCAGCATCGCCATCAACAGCATCATCAACAGCATCATCATCATCATGAACAGCATCATCATCAGCATCATCATCATCACCATCATCATCAACATCATCACCACCACCATCATCATCAACATCATCATCACCAACATCATCATCACCATCATCAACATCATCATCATCATCGTCCCCATCATCGTCAACATCATCATCAGCATCATCACCATCATCAGCATCATCAGCATCATCACCATCATCAGCATCATCATCATGATCATCATCATCGTCATCAGCATCACCACCATCATCATTATCACCATCATCATCATCACCATCATCACCACCATCATCACCATCATCAACATCACCATCACCACCATCACCATCATCAACATCACCATCATCACCATCATCAACATCACCATCATCACCATCATCATCACCATCATCACCACCATCACCACCACCACCATCATCACCACCACCACCACCATCACCACCACCACCACCACCATCACCACCACCACCACCACCATCACCACCACCACCATCACCACCACCATCACCACCATCACCACCACCATCACCACCACCACCATCACCACCACCATCACCACCATCACCACCACCATCACCACCCCCACCACCATCATCACCACCACCACCACCATCACCAACACCACCATCACCACCATCACCACCACCCCCACCCCCACCACCACCACCATCACCACCACCACCACCACCCACCACCACCACCATCACCACCACCACCACCACCCACCACCACCACCATCACCACCATCACCACCACCACCACCATCACCACCACCACCACCCCCTCCACCACCACCATCACCACCACCACCATCACCACCACCACCACCATCACCACCACCACCATCACCCCCCACCACCATCACCACCACCATCACCACCATCACCATCACCACCCCCACCACCACCACCACCATCACCACCACCACCACCACCACCCCCACCACCACCATCACCACCACCACCATCACCACCACCACCATCACCATCACCACCACCACCACCACCACCACCCCCACCACCACCACCACCATCACCCCCACCACCATCACCACCACCACCCACCACCACCACCATCACCACCACCACCACCACCCATCACCACCATCACCACCACCATCACCACCACCACCACCATCACCACCACCACCACCATCACCACCATCACCACCACCACCACCATCACCACCATCACCACCACCATCACCACCACCACCACCACCCCCACCACCATCACCACCACCACCACCTTCACCACCACCATCACCATCACCACCACCACCACCATCGTCCTCAGCGTCTCCCCTCGCCCCCCCGTTGTTTCCCCCAGGGCCAGGTGTTTGAGGCCTACAACATGGCTGCCTTGTGGAAGCTTCCCATCGTGTTTGTGTGTGAGAACAATCGCTACGGGATGGGTACCGCTGTTGAACGAGCCTCTGCCTCAACCGAATACTTCCGTCGTGGCGACTACCTTCCGGGTCTACGGGTACGTGGGGTCAGGGCAGGGGGCGGTCAGTGGGTCATTGGGTCATTGGGTCATTGGGTCGGTGGGTCGGTGGGTCGGTGGGTCGGTCATTCGGTCGGTCGGTCAGTCGTTTGGTCATTCGGTCGGTCATTCAGTGGGTTATTCGGTCATTCAGTCAGTCATTCAGTCAGTCGTTTGGTCATTCAGTCGATCATTCAGTGGGTCATTCAGTCAGTCGTTTGGTCATTCGGTCGGTCATTCAGTCGGTCATTCAGTCAGTCATTTGGTCATTCAGTCGGTCATTCAGTCATTCAGTCAGTCGTTTGGTCATTCGGTCGATCATTCAGTGGGTTATTCGGTCATTCAGTCAGTCATTCAGTCAGTCGTTTGGTCATTCAGTCGATCATTCAGTGGGTCATTCAGTCAGTCGTTTGGTCATTCGGTCGGTCATTCAGTCGGTCATTCAGTCAGTCATTTGGTCATTCAGTCGGTCATTCAGTCATTCAGTCAGTCGTTTGGTCATTCGGTCGATCATTCAGTGGGTTATTCAGTCAGTCGTTTGGTCATTCAGTCGGTCATTCAGTCGGTCATTCAGTCAGTCGTTTGGTCATTCGGTCGGTCATTCAGTGGGTCATTCGGTCATTCAGTCAGTCGTTTGGTCATTCAGTCGGTCATTCAGTCATTCAGTCAGTCGTTTGGTCATTCAGTCGGTCATTCAGTGGGTTATTCGGTCATTCAGTCAGTCGTTTGGTCATTCAGTCGGTCATTCAGTCGGTCATTCAGTCATTCAGTCAGTCGTTTGGTCATTCAGTCGGTCATTCAGTGGGTTATTCAGTCAGTCGTTTGGTCATTCAGTCGGTCATTCAGTCGGTCATTCAGTCAGTCGTTTGGTCATTCAGTCGGTCATTCAGTGGGTTATTCAGTCATTCAGTCAGTCGTTTGGTCATTCGGTCGGTCATTCAGTGGGTCATTCGGTCATTCAGTCAGTCGTTTGGTCATTCGGTCGGTCATTCACTGGGTTATTCAGTCATTCAGTCAGTCGTTTGGTCATTCAGTCGGTCATTCAGTCATTCAGTCATTCAGTCAGTCGTTTGGTCATTCAGTCGGTCATTCAGTGGGTTATTCAGTCATTCAGTCAGTCGTTTGGTCATTCAGTCGGTCATTCAGTGGGTCATTCAGTCAGTCGTTTGGTCATTCAGTCGGTCATTCAGTCGGTCATTCAGTCAGTCGTTTGGTCATTCAGTCGGTCATTCAGTGGGTTATTCGGTCATTCAGTCAGTCGTTTGGTCATTCAGTCGGTCATTCAGTGGGTTATTCAGTCATTCAGTCAGTCGTTTGGTCATTCGGTCGGTCATTCAGTGGGTCATTCGGTCATTCAGTCAGTCGTTTGGTCATTCGGTCGGTCATTCACTGGGTTATTCAGTCATTCAGTCAGTCGTTTGGTCATTCAGTCGGTCATTCAGTCATTCAGTCATTCAGTCAGTCGTTTGGTCATTCAGTCGGTCATTCAGTGGGTTATTCAGTCATTCAGTCAGTCGTTTGGTCATTCAGTCGGTCATTCAGTGGGTCATTCAGTCATTCAGTCAGTCGTTTGGTCATTCAGTCAGTCATTCAGTGGGTTATTCAGTCAGTCTTTCAGTCAGTCATTCGGCCATGCAGCAGTCAGTCATTCGGTCATGCGGTCAGTCAGTCATGCGGTCAGTCAGTCAGTCAGTCATGTGGTCAGTCAGTCATGCGGTCAGTCAGTCATTCAGTCATGCGGTCAGTCATTCAGTCAGTCACTCAGTCACTCAGTCACTCAGTCAGTCACTCAGTCATGCAGCAGTCAGTCAGTCACTCAGTCAGTCACTCAGTCACTCAGTCAGTCATTCAGTCATGCGATAGTCAGTCATGCGGTCAGTCAGTCAGTCAGTCAGTCATGTGGTCAGTCAGTCAGTCAGTCATTCAGTCAGTCAGTCGGTCATTCAGCCATGCGGTCAGTCAGTCATGCGGTCAGTCAGTCATTCAGTCAGTCAGTCATTCGGTCAGTCAGTCATTCAGTCATGCGGTCAGTCAGTCATTCGGTCAGTCAGTCATTCGGTCAGTCAGTCATTCAGTCATGCGGTCAGTCGATCAGTCACTCAGTCAGTCGGTCAGTCACTTAGTCATTCAGTCAGTCACTCAGTCATTCAGTCATTTGGTCATGCGGTCAGTCACTCTAGTCATGCGGCAGTCAAGTCAGTCAGTCATGCGGTCAGTCAGTCACTCAGTCAGTCATTCAGTCAGTCATTCAGTCAGTCACTCAGTCATGCGGTCAGTCAGTCATTCAGTCATTCAGTCACTCAGTCAGTCATTCAGTCATGCGATCAGTCGGTCAGTCACTCAGTCAGTCGGTCAGTCAGTCAGTCATTCAGTCACTCAGTCAGTCAGCCATGCGGTCAGTCAGTCAGTCATTCAGTGACTCAGTCAGTCAGCCATGCGGTCAGTCAGTCCAGTCAGTCATTCAGTCACTCAGTCAGTCAGTCATGCGGTCAGTCAGTCACTCAGTCAGGCAGTCACTCAGTCAGGCAGTCACTCAGTCAGTCATTCATGCAGTCAGTCATTCAGTCAGTCAGTCAGCCATGCGGTCAGTCAGTCACTCAGTCAGTCACTCAGTCATGCGGCAGTCAGTCAGTCATTCAGTCACTCAGTCAGTCAGTCACTCAGTCATGCGGCAGTCAGTCATTCAGTGTAGACACGAGAGGCACTTTCGGCAAACGTTATTCATTGTTTGAGCAAGGCCCTGGCTCCCTCACTAGAGGGAGCATCACAAAATTACAACACACCACACCCTGTGGTGAGTACCTGTGGTGTGTGAGTACCTGTGGTGAGTACCTGTGGTGTGTGAGTACCTGTGGTGTGTGAGTACCTGTGGTGAGTGAGTACCTGTGGTGTGTGAGTACCTGTGGTGTGTGAGTACCTGTGGTGTGTGAGTACCTGTGGTGAGTACCTGTGGTGTGTGAGTACCTGTGGTGAGTACCTGTGGTGTGTGAGTACCTGTGGTGTGTGAGTACCTGTGGTGTGTGAGTACCTGTAGTGAGTACCTGTGGTGAGTACCTTTGGTGAGTACCTGTGGTGAGTACCTGTGGTGTGTGAGTACCTGTGGTGAGTGAGTACCTTTGGTGAATACCTGTGTGTTATGTGTACCTGTGTGTTATGTGTACCTGTGTGTTATGTGTACCTGTGTGTGTGTACCTGTGTTGTGTGTGTTGTGTGTGTATGTGTGTGTACCTGTGTGTTATGTGTACCTGTGTGTGTGTACCTGTGTTATGTGTGTGTGTGTTGTGTGTGTATGTGTGTGTGTATGTGTGTGTGTACCTGTGTTATGTGTGTGTGTTGTGTGTGTATGTGTGTGTGTGTATATGTGTGTGTGTACCTGTGTGTGAGTACCTGTGTGTGTGTGTACCTGCAGGTGGATGGTATGGACGTGCTGTGTGTTGTGTGTGTGTGGTGTGTGTTGTGTGGGTTGTGTGTGTGTGTATATATGTGTGTGTACCTGTGAGTACCTGTGTGTGTGTGTACCTGCAGGTGGATGGTATGGACGTGCTGTGTGTTGTGTGTGTATGTGTGTGTGTACCTGTGTTATGTGTGTGTGTTGTGTGTGTATGTGTGTGTGTGTACCTGTGTGTTATGTGTACCTGTGTGTTATGTGTACCTGTGTGTACCTGTGGTATGTGTGTGAGTACCTGTGTTGTGTACCTGTGTACCTGCAGGTGGATGGTATGGACGTGCTGTGTGTTGTGTGTGTATGTGTGTGTGTGTAAGTGTGTGTGTACCTGTGTGTGTGTGTGTGTGTTGTGTACCTGTGGTATGTGTGTACCTGTGGTGAGTACCTGTGTTGTGTACCTGCAGGTGGATGGTATGGACGTGCTGTGTGTTATGTGTACCTGTGGTACGTGTGAGTACCTGTGGTATGTGTTGTGTACCTGCAGGTGGATGGTATGGACGTGCTGTGTGTTGTGTGTTGTGTGTGTATGTGTGTGTGTACCTGTGTGTACCTGTGTTGTGTGTACCTGCAGGTGGATGGTATGGACGTGCTGTGTGTTATGTGTACCTGTGGTACGTGTGAGTACCTGTGTGTGTGTGTACCTGCAGGTGGATGGTATGGACGTGCTGTGTGTTGTGTGTGTATGTGTATGTGTGTATATGTGTGTGAGTACCTGTGTTATGTGTGTGTGTGTTGTGTGTGTATGTGTGTGTGTGTATGTGTGTGTGTGTACCTGTGGTATGTGTGTGAGTACCTGTGGTGTGTTGTGTGTGTTGTGTACCTGTGGTATGTGTGTGAGTACCTGTGTTGTGTGTTGTGTACCTGCAGGTGGATGGTATGGACGTGCTGTG
Source organism: Petromyzon marinus (assembly GCF_010993605.1). Lineage (NCBI taxonomy): Eukaryota > Metazoa > Chordata > Hyperoartia > Petromyzontiformes > Petromyzontidae > Petromyzon > Petromyzon marinus. Next base: position 48,139 of record NW_022639208.1, read on the forward strand.
TGTTGTGTGTGTATATGTGTTGTGTACCTGTGTACCTGCAGGTGGATGGTATGGACGTGCTGTGTGTTGTGTGTGTGTATGTGTGTGTGTACCTGTGTACCTGTGTGTGTGTACCTGCAGGTGGATGGTATGGACGTGCTGTGTGTTGTGTGTGTATGTGTATGTGTGGTATGTGTGTGAGTACCTGTGTGTGTGTGTGTTGTGTACCTGCAGGTGGATGGTATGGACGTGCTGTGTGTTGTGTGTGTATGTGTATGTGTGGTATGTGTGTGAGTACCTGTGTGTGTGTGTGTGTTGTGTACCTGCAGGTGGATGGTATGGACGTGCTGTGTGTTGTGTGTGTGTGTGTGTACCTGTGGTATGTGTGAGTACCTGTGTACCTGTGTGTGTACCTGCAGGTGGATGGTATGGACGTGCTGTGTGTTGTGTGTGTGTGGTGTGTGTTGTGTGTGTTGTGTGAGTACCTGTGGTATGTGTGTGAGTACCTGTGGTATGTGTGTTGTGTGTACCTGCAGGTGGATGGTATGGACGTGCTGTGTGTTGTGTGTGTGTGTGGTGTGTGTTGTGTGTGTGTTCTGTGTGTTGTGTGTGTACCTGTGTTATGTGTGTGTGTTGTGTGTGTATGTGTGTGTGTGTGTACCTGTGGTACGTGTGTGTACCTGTGTTGTGTGTGTGTACCTGCAGGTGGATGGTATGGACGTGCTGTGTGTTGTGTGTATGTGTATGTGTGGTATGTGTGTGTACCTGTGTGGTGTGTGTGTACCTGTGTGTTGTGTACCTGTGTGTTGTGTGTACCTGCAGGTGGATGGTATGGACGTGCTGTGTGTTGTGTGTACCTGTGGTACGTGTGAGTACCTGTGGTATGTGTTGTGTACCTGCAGGTGGATGGTATGGACGTGCTGTGTGTTGTGTGTACCTGTGGTACGTGTGAGTACCTGTGGTATGTGTTGTGTACCTGCAGGTGGATGGTATGGACGTGCTGTGTGTTGTGTGTACCTGTGGTACGTGTGAGTACCTGTGGTATGTGTTGTGTACCTGCAGGTAGATGGTATGGACGTGCTGTGTGTTGTGTGTACCTGTGGTACGTGTGAGTACCTGTGGTATGTGTTGTGTACCTGCAGGTGGATGGTATGGACGTGCTGTGTGTTGTGTGTATGTGTGTGTGTGTACCTGTGTGGTGTGTGTGTACCTGTGTGTTGTGTACCTGTGTGTGTGTACCTGCAGGTGGATGGTATGGACGTGCTGTGTGTTGTGTGTGTGTGTGTGTACCTGTGGTATGTGTGAGTACCTGTGTACCTGTGTGTGTACCTGCAGGTGGATGGTATGGACGTGCTGTGTGTTGTGTGTGTGTGTGGTGTGTGTTGTGTGTGTTGTGTGAGTACCTGTGGTATGTGTGTGAGTACCTGTGGTATGTGTGTTGTGTGTACCTGCAGGTGGATGGTATGGACGTGCTGTGCGTGCGGGAGGCCACTGCCTTTGCCGCAGATCACGCTCGCTCCAACAAGGTGCCATGATGTCATCAACATCGTCATCGTCATCATCATCATCATCAACATCATCATCATCAACATCATCATCATCAACATCATCATCAACATCATCATCAACATCATCATCAACATCATCATCAACATCATCATCGTCAACATCGTCAACATCATCATCAACATCGTCATCGTCAACATCATCAACATCACCATCATCATCACCATCAACATCATCATCAACATCAACATCGTAATCATCAACATCATCATCAACATCATCAGATCACGCTCGCTCCAACAAGGTGCCGTGACGTCATCAACAACATCATCAACATCACCATCGTCAACAACATCATCATCACCATCATCACCATCACCAAAATCATCATCATCATCATAAGATCACGTACGCTCCAACAAGGTGCCGTGATGTCGTCATCATCATCACCATCAACGTCATCAACATCGTCAACATCGTCACCGTCATCACCATCATCACCACCACCATCACCACCACCATCATCACCACCACCACCATCATCACCACCACCATCACCACCACCGTCACCATCATCACCACCATCACCGTCACCATCAACATCAACACCATCACCACCACCATCATCATCACCATCACCACCATCACCACCACCATCACCATCAACACCACCACCATCACCACCACCATCACCACCACCAACATCACTGCCATCACAACATCCAATGGCTTACATGAAGTCACTTCCTGTACAGCGATGATGTCACGTCCTGCATGGTGGTGATGTCACTTCCTGCATGGTAGTGATGGTGGTGGTGATGTCACTTCCTGCATGGTGGTGATGTCACTTCCTGTGTGGTAGTGGTGGCGGTGATGTCACTTCCTGCGTGGTGGTGACAGTGGTGGTTGTGATGTCACTTCCTATATCAGGGACCCATAGTGATGGAGCTACAGACCTACAGATACCACGGCCACAGCATGAGTGACCCTGGTGTGAGGTGAGTCACTCACCCACTCACTCACCCACTCACTCACTCACTCAGTCACTCACCCACTCACTCACTCACCCACTCACTCACCCACTCACTCACCCACTCACTCACCCACTCACCCACCCACTCACCCACTCACCCACTCACTCACTCACTCAGTCACTCACCCACTCACTCACTCACCCACTCACTCACCCACTCACTCACCCACTCACTCACCCACTCACTCACCCACTCACTCACTCACTCAGTCACTCAGTCACTCACCCACTCACTCACTCACCCACTCACTCACCCACTCACTCACCCACTCACCCACCCACTCACCCACTCACTCACTCAGTCACTCACCCACTCACTCACTCACCCACTCACTCACCCACTCACTCACCCACTCACTCACCCACTCACCCACCCACTCACCCACTCACCCACTCACTCACTCACTCAGTCACTCACCCACTCACTCACTCACCCACTCACTCACCCACTCACTCACCCACTCACTCACTCACCCACTCACCCACCCACTCACTCACTCACTCACCCACTCACTCACTCACCACTCACTCACTCACCCACTCACTCACTCACTCACCCACTCACTCACTCTCTCACTCACCTACTCACTCACTCACCCACTCACCCACTCACTCACCCACTCACCCACCCACTCACTCACTCACTCACCCACTCACCCACTCACTCACTCACTCAGTCACTCACTCACCCACTCACTCACCCACTCACTCACTCACTCACCCACTCACTCACTCACCCACTCACTCACTCATACACTCACTCACTTACTCACTCACCCACTCACCCACTCACTCACCTACTCACCCACTCACTCACCCACTCACCCACCCACCCACCCACTCACCCACTCACCCACTCACTCACCCACTCACCCACTCACTCACCCACTCACTCACTCACCCACTCACTCACCCACTCACTCACTCACTCACCCACTCACTCACCCACTCACTCACTCACTCACCCACTCACTCACCCACTCACTCACTCACTCACCCACCCACTCACTCACTCACTCACCCACTCACTCACTCACCCACTCACTCACCCACTCACCCACTCACTCACCCACTCACTCACCCACTCACCCACTCACTCACCCACTCACTCACCCACTCACCCACCCACTCAATCACTCACTCACCCACTCACCCACTCACTCACCCACTCACTCACCCACTCACTCACCCACTCACTCACCCACTCACTCACCCACTCACTCACCCACTCACTCACTCAGTCACCCACTCACCCACTCAATCACTCACTCACCCACTCACCCACTCACTCACCCACTCACCCACTCACCCACTCACTCACTCACTCACCCACTCACCCACTCACCCACCCACTCACCCACTCACTCACTCACTCACCCACTCACTCACCCACTCACTCACCCACTCACTCACCCACTCACTCACCCACTCACTCACCCACTCACTCACTCACTCACCCACTCACCCACTCACCCACTCACTCACCCACTCACCCACTCACTCACTCACTCACCCACTCACTCACTCACCCACGCACTCACTCACCCACTCACTCACCCACTCACTCACCCACTCACCCACCCACTCACTCACCCACTCACTCACCCACTCACCCACTCACTCACCCACTCACTCACCCACTCACCCACCCACTCACTCACTCACCCACTCACTCACCCACTCACTCACCCACTCACTCACCCACTCACCCACTCACTCACTCACTCACCCACTCATTCACCCACTCACTCACCCACTCACCCACCCACTCACTCACCCACTCACTCACTCACCCACTCACTCACTCACCCACTCACTCACCCACTCACCCACCCACTCAATCACTCACTCACCCACTCACCCACTCACTCACCCACTCACTCACCCACTCACTCACCCACTCACTCACCCACTCACTCACCCACTCACTCACCCACTCACTCACCCACTCACTCACCCACTCACCCACCCACTCACTCACCCACTCACTCACCCACCCACTCACCCACTCACCCACTCACCCACTCACTCACTCACCCACTCACTCACCCACTCAGTCACTCACTCAGTCACCCACTCACCCACTCAATCACTCACTCACCCACTCACCCACTCACCCACTCACTCACCCACTCACCCACTCACTCACTCACTCACCCACTCACCCACTCACCCACCCACTCACTCACTCACTCACCCACTCACTCACCCACTCACTCACTCACCCACTCACCACTCACTCACCCACTCACTCACTCACCCACTCACCCACTCACCCACTCACTCACCCACTCACCCACTCACTCACTCACTCACCCACTCACTCACCCACCCACTCACCCACTCAATCACTCACTCACCCACTCACCCACTCACTCACCCACTCACCCACTCACCCACTCACTCACCCACTCACCCACTCACCCACTCACCCACCCACTCACCCACTCACTCACTCACTCACCCACTCACTCACCCACTCACTCACCCACTCACTCACCCACTCACTCACTCACCCACTCACCCACCCACTCACTCACTCACTCACCCACTCACTCACCCACTCACCCACCCACCCACCCACTCACCCACTCACCCACTCACTCACCCACTCACCCACTCACTCACCCCACTCACTCACTCACCCACTCACTCACCCACTCACTCACTCACTCACCCACTCACTCACCCACTCACTCACCCACTCACCCACTCACTCACCCACTCACTCACCCACTCACCCACCCACTCACTCACCCACTCACTCACTCACCCACTCACTCACTCACCCACTCACTCACTCACCCACTCACTCACTCACCCACTCACTCACCCACTCACCCACTCACTCACTCACTCACCCACTCACTCACCCACTCACCCACCCACCCACCCACTCACCCACTCACCCACTCACTCACCCACTCACCCACTCACTCACCCACTCACTCACTCACCCACTCACTCACCCACGCACGCACTCACTCACTCACCCACTCACTCACCCACTCACTCACCCACTCACCCACTCACTCACTCACCCACCCACTCACTCACTCACTCACCCACTCACTCACTCACCCACTCACTCACCCACTCACCCACTCACTCACCCCACTCACTCACCCACTCACCCACTCACTCACTCACCCACTCACTCACCCACTCACCCACCCACTCAATCACTCACTCACCCACTCATCCACTCACCCACTCACTCACCCACTCACTCACCCACTCACTCACCCACTCACTCACCCACTCACTCACCCACTCACTCACCCACTGACTCACCCACTCACCCACCCACTCACTCACCCACCCACTCACCCACTCACTCACTCACCCACTCACTCACCCACTCACTCACTCAGTCACCCACTCACCCACTCAATCACTCACTCACCCACTCACCCACTCACCCACTCACTCACCCACTCACCCACTCACCCACTCACTCACTCACTCACCCACTCACCCACTCACCCACCCACTCACCCACTCACTCACTCACTCACCCACTCACTCACCCACTCACTCACCCACTCACTCACCCACTCACCCACTCACTCACTCACTCACCCACTCACCCACTCACCCACTCACTCACCCACCCACTCACTCACTCACCCACTCACTCACCCACGCACTCACTCACCCACTCACTCACCCACTCACCCACCCACTCACTCACCCACTCACCCACCCACTCACCCACTCACTCACCCACTCACTCACCCACTCACTCACCCACTCACTCACCCACTCACTCACCCACTCACCCACCCACTCACTCACCCACTCACTCACCCACTCACCCACCCACTCACTCACCCACTCACCCACTCACTCACTCACTCACCCACTCATTCACCCACTCACTCACCCACTCACCCACCCACTCACTCACTCACTCAGTCACCCACTCAATCACTCACTCACCCACTCACCCACTCACTCACCCACTCACCCACTCACCCACTCACTCACCCACTCACCCACTCACCCACCCACTCACCCACTCACTCACTCACTCACCCACTCACTCACCCACTCACTCACCCACTCACTCACCCACTCACTCACCCACTCACCCACCCACTCACTCACCCACTCACTCACCCACCCACTCACCCACTCACCCACTCACCCACTCACTCACTCACCCACTCACTCACCCACTCACTCACTCACTCAGTCACCCACTCACCCACTCAATCACTCACTCACCCACTCACCCACTCACTCACCCACTCACCCACTCACTCACCCACTCACCCACTCACCCACCCACTCACCCACTCACTCACTCACTCACCCACTCACTCACCCACTCACTCACTCACCCACTCACTCACCCACTCACTCACCCACTCACTCACTCACCCACTCACCCACTCACCCACTCACTCACCCACTCACCCACTCACTCACTCACTCACCCACTCACTCACCCACTCACTCACCCACCCACTCACTCACCCACTCACCCACTCACTCACTCACCCACTCACTCACCCACTCACCCACCCACTCACTCACCCACTCACTCACCCACTCACTCACTCACCCACTCACTCACTCACCCACTCACTCACCCACTCACCCACTCACTCACTCACTCACCCACTCATTCACCCACTCACTCACCCACTCACCCACCCACTCACTCACCCACTCACTCACTCACCCACTCACTCACTCACCCACTCACTCACCCACTCACTCACTCACTCACCCACTCACTCACCCACTCACTCACTCACTCACCCACTCCCTCACTCATTCACCCACTCACTCACTCACTCACTCACCCACTCACCCACCCACTCACCCACTCACTCACCCACCCACTCACTCACTCACTCACCCACTCACTCACTCACCCACTCACCCACTCACTCACTCACCCACTCACCCACTCACTCACTCACCCACTCACTCACTCACCCACCCACTCACCCATCCACTCACTCATCCACTCACTCACCCACCCACTCACTCACCCACTCACTCACCCACTCACTCACTCACTCACCCACTCACTCACCCACTCAGCCACTCACTCACTCACCCACTCACTCACCCACTCACTCACCCACTCACTCACCCACTCACTCACCCACCCACTCACTCACTCACTCACCCACTCACTCACTCACTCACCCACCCACTCACCCACTCACCCACTCACCCACTCACTCACTCACCCACTCACCCACTCACTCACTCAGTCACTCACTCACCCACTCACGCACTCACTCACTCACCCACTCACTCACTCACCCACTCACTCACTCACTCACCCACCCACTCACTCACTCACTCACCCACTCACTCACCCACCCACCCACTCACTCACTCACCCACTCACTCACTCACCCACTCACTCACTCACTCACCCACTCACTCACCCACTCACCCACCCACTCACCCACCCACTCACTCACCCACTCACCCACTCACTCACCCACTCACTCACTCACTCACTCACCCACTCACTCACCCACTCACTCACCCACTCACTCACCCACCCACTCACTCACCCACCCACTCACTCACTCACCCACTCACTCACTCACCCACTCACCCACTCACTCACTCACTCACCCACTCACTCACCCACCCACTCACTCACCCACTCACCCATCCACTCACTCACCCACCCACTCACCCATCCACTCACTCACTCACCCACTCACTCACCCATCCACTCACTCACCCACCCACTCACTCACCCACCCACTCACTCACTCACCCACTCACTCACTCACCCACTCACCCACTCACTCACTCACTCACCCACTCACTCACCCACCCACTCACTCACCCACTCACCCATCCACTCACTCACTCACACACCCACTCACCCACTCACTCACTCACTCACCCACTCACTCACCCACTCACCCACTCACTCACACACTCACCCACTCACCCACTCACCCACTCACTCACCCACCCACCCACCCACCCACTCACCCACTCACCCACCCACCCACCCACTCACCCACTCACTCACCCCCCCCCCCCCGCCTCTCCCCACAGCTACCGCACGAGAGAGGAGATTCAGGAAGTCCGTACCAAGAGTGACCCCATCTCTCTGCTCAAGGATCGTATCCTCAGCCACAACCTCAGCTCAATCGAGGAGCTGAAGGTCAGTCGATGGGGGTCACCGGGTCACAGGGTCACCTGATCACCAGGTCACCAGATCACCTGATCACCAGATCATCAGATCACCAAGTCAGCTGATCATCAGATCACCAAGTCAGCTGATCATCAGATCACCAAGTCAGCTCATCATCAGATGACCAAGTCAGCTGATCATCAGATCACCAGGTCACCTGATCACCAGGTCACATGAGCATCAGATCACCAAATCAGCTGATCATCAGATCACCAAGTCACCTGATCATCAGATCACCAGGTCACATGATCATCAGATCACCAGGTCACCTGATCACCAAATCACCAGGTCACATGATCATCAGATCACCAGGTCACCTGATCACCAAATCACCAGGTCACATGATCATCAGATCACCATGTCAGCTGATCATCAGATCACCAAATCACCTGATCACCAAATCACCTGATCACCATATCACCAAATCACCTGATTACCAGATCACCAGGTCACATGATCATCGGATCACCAGGTCACATGATCATCAGATCACCAGGTCACCTAATCACCAGATCACCAAGTCAGCTGATCATCAGATCACCAAGTCAGCTGATCATCAGATCACCAAGTCAGCTGATCATCAGATCACCAAGTCAGCTGATCATCAGATCACCAAGTCAGCTGATCATCAGATCACCAAGTCAGCTGATCATCAGATCACCAAGTCAGCTCATCATCAGATCACCAAGTCAGCTGATCATCAGATCACCAAGTCAGCTGATCATCAGATCACCAAGTCACCTCATCATCAGATCACCAAGTCAGCTGATCGTCAAATCACCAGGTCACATGATCATCAGATCACCAGGTCACCTGATCACCAAATCACCAGGTCACATGATCATCAGATCACCATGTCAGCTGATCATCAGATCACCAAATCACCTGATCACCAAATCACCTGATCACCAAATCACCTGATCACCAAATCACCAGGTCACATGATCATCAGATCACCAGGTCACCTGATCATCAGATCACCAAGTCAGCTGATCACCAGATCACCAGGTCACATGATCATCGGATCACCAGGTCACATGATCATCAGATCACCAGGTCACCTAATCACCAGATCACCAAGTCAGCTGATCATCAGATCACCAAATCATCTAATCATCAGATCACCAAGTCAACTGATCATCAGATCACCAAGCCAGCTGATCATCAGATCACCAAGTCAGCTGATCATCAGATCACCAAGTCAGCTGATCATCAGATCACCAAGTCACCTGATCATCAGATCACCAGGTCACCTAATCACCAGATCACCAAGTCAGCTGATCATCAGATCACCAAATCATCTGATCATCAGATCACCAAGTCAACTGATCATCAGATCACCAAGCCAGCTGATCATCAGATCACCAAGTCAGCTGATCATCAGATCACCAAGTCAGCTGATCATCAGATCACCAAGTCACCTGATCATCAGATCACCAAGTCACCTGATCATCAGATAACCAAGTCACCTGATCATCAGATCACCAAGTCAGCTGATTACCAAATCACCAGGTCACATGATCATCAGATCACCAGGTCACCTGATCACCAAATCACCAGGTCACATGATCATCAGATCAAAAGGTCACCTGATCATCAGATCACCAGGTCACATGATCATCAGATTACCGGGTCACCTGATCACCAAATCACCAGGTCACCTGATCATCAGATCACCAAGTCACATGATCACCAGATCACCAAGTCACCTGATCACCAGGTCACATGATCACCAGATCACCAAGTCACCTGATCACCAGGTCACATGATCACCAGATCACCAGGTCACCTGATCACCAGATCACCAAGTCACCTGATCACCAGGTCACATGATCACCAGATCACCAGGTCACCTGATCACCAGATCACCAAGTCACCTGATCACCAGGTCACATGATCACCAGGTCACCTGATCACCAGATCACCAGATCACCAAGTCACCTGATCACCAGGTCACATGATCACCAGGTCACCAGATCACCAGATCACCAAGTCACCAGATCACCAAGTCACCTGATCACCAGGTCACATGATCACCTGATCACCAGGTCACATGATCACCAGATCACCAGGTCACCTGATCACCAGATCACCAAGTCACCTGATCACCAGGTCACATGATCACCAGATCACCAGGTCACCTGATCACCAGATCACCAAGTCACCTGATCACCAGGTCACATGATCACCAGGTCACCTGATCACCAGATCACCAGATCACCAAGTCACCTGATCACCAGGTCACATGATCACCAGGTCACCAGATCACCAGATCACCAAGTCACCAGATCACCAAGTCACCTGATCACCAGGTCACATGATCACCTGATCACCAGGTCACATGATCACCAGATCACCAGGTCACCTGATCACCAGATCACCAGGTCACATGATCACCAGGTCACATGATCACCAGATCACCAGGTCACCTGATCACTAGATCACCAAGTCACCTGATCACCAGGTCACATGATCACCAGGTCACCTGATCACCAGATCACCAAGCCACCTGATCACCAGGTCACATGATCACCAGATCACCAGGTCACCTGATCACCAGATCACCAGGTCACCTGATCACCAGATCACATGATCACGAGGGGAGTCACCGGTTTGTGAGGAGAGATGCGGCTAGGAGTGGTGGCGCCGCGGTGAGGAGAGCCGGCAGCAAAGACCATTGCAGGCTACCTGGTGGGGCACCTTGTCTTGATCGTCTGTCTGTCTCTCTGTGTCTCTGTGTCTCTCTGTGTCTGTCTGTCTGTCTCTCTGTCTCTGTGTGTCTCTGTCTGTCTCTCTGTGTCTCTGTGTCTCTATCTCTCTGTGTCTCTGTGTCTCTGTCTCTCTGTGTCTCTGTGTCTCTATCTCTCTGTGTCTCTGTGTCTGTCTGTCTCTCTGTCTCTGTGTCTCTGTCTCTCTGTGTCTCTGTGTCTCTGTCTCTGTGTCTCTGTGTCTCTGTCTCTGTCTCTCTGTGTCTCTGTCTGTCTGTGTCTCTCTCTGTGTCTCTCTCTGTCTCTCTATCTGTCCGTCTCTCTCTCTCTCTCTGTCTCTCTGTCTGTCTCTCTGTCTGTCCGTGTCTCTCTCTCTGTCTCTGTGTCTCTGGCTGTCCGTGTCTCTCTCTGTCTCTCTCTGTCTGTCTCTGTGTCTCTGTCTCTGTGTCTCTCTCTTTCTGTCTCTGTCTCTGTCTCTCTCTGTCTCTGTCTCTCTGTGTCTCTGTCTCTCTCTCTGTCTCTCTGTGTCTCTGTGTCTCTATCTCTCTGTGTCTCTGTGTCTCTGTCTCTCTGTGTCTCTGTGTCTCTGTCTCTCTGTGTCTCTGTGTCTCTGTGCCTCTGTCTCTCTATCTCTGTCTGTCTCTCTGTGTCTCTGTGTCTCTATCTCTCTGTGTCTCTGTGTCTCTGTCTCTCTGTGTCTCTGTGTCTCTGTCTCTCTGTGTCTCTGTGTCTCTGTCTCTGTGTCTCTGTGTCTCTGTCTCTGTGTCTCTGTCTCTGTGTCTCTGTCTCTCTGTGTCTCTGTGTCTCTGTCTCTGTCTCTGTGTCTCTGTCTCTCTGTGTCTCTGTGTCTCTGTCTCTGTGTCTCTGTGTCTCTGTCTCTGTCTCTCTGTGTCTCTGTCTGTCTGTGTCTCTCTCTGTGTCTCTCTCTGTCTCTCTATCTGTCCGTCTCTCTCTCTCTGTCTCTCTGTCTGTCTCTCTGTCCGTGTCTCTCTCTCTCTGTCTCTGTGTCTCTCTCTGTCTCTCTGTCTCTCTGTGTCTGTCTCTGTGTCTCTGTCTGTCCGTGTCTCTCTCTCTCTGTCTCTGTGTCTCTGGCTGTCCGTGTCTCTCTCTGTCTCTCTCTGTCTGTCTCTGTGTCTCTGTCTCTGTGTCTCTCTCTTTCTGTCTCTGTCTCTGTCTCTCTCTGTGTCTCTGTCTCTCTCTCTGTCTCTCTGTGTCTCTGTCTCTCTCTCTGTCTCTCTCTGTCTGTCTCTCTCCCTGTGTCTCTGTCTCTCTCCCTGTGTCTCTGTGTCTATCTGTCTCTCTGTGTCTCTGTCTCTGTGTCTCTCTGTGTGTCTTTCTCTGTCTCTCTCTGTCTCTCTCCCTGTGTCTCTCTCCCTGTGTCTCTCTCTCCCTGTGTCTCTCTGACTCTCTGTCTCTCTCCCTTTGTCTCTCTCTGTCTCTCTCCCTGTGTCTCTCCCTGTGTCTCTCTGTCTCTGTGTCTCTCTGTGTCTCTCTGTGTCTCTCCCTGTCTCCCTGTCTCCCCGTGTCTCCGTGTCTTTGTGTCTCTGTCTCCCTGTGTCTGTCTGTGGCTCTCTCTCTCTTTCTCTCTGTGTCTCTGTGTCTCCCTGTGTCTCTGTGTCTCTCTGTCTCTCTGTCTCCCTGTCTCTCTGTCTCCCCGTGTCCCTGTCTCCCTGTGTCTCTGTCTCCCTGTGTCTCTGTCTCCCTGTGTGTCTCTCTCTCTCTCCCTGTCTCTCTCTCTCCCTGTGTCTATGTCTCCCTGTGTCTATGTCTCCCTGTCTCTCTCTCTCCCTGTGTCTCTCTCTCCCCGTGTCTCCCCGTGTCTCCCTTTCTCCCTGTCTCTCCGTGTCTCTGTCTCCCTGTGTCTCTGTGTCTCTGTCTCCCTCTGTCTGTCTCTCTCCCTGTGTCTCTGTCTCCCTGTCTCTCTCTCTCCCTGTCTCTCTCTCTCCCTGTGTCTCTGTCTCCCTGTCTCTCTCTCTCCCTGTCTCTCTCTCTCCCTGTGTCTCTGTCTCCCTGTCTCTCTCTCTCCCTGTGTCTCTGTCTCCCTGTGTCTCTGTCTCCCTGTCTCTCTCTCTCCCTGTGTCTCTGTCTCCCTGTGTCTCTCTCTCCCTGTGTCTCTCTGTCTCCCTGTGTCTCTGTCTCCCTGTCTCTCTCTCCCTGTGTCTCTCTCTCCCTGTGTCTCTCTCTCCCTGTGTCTCTGTCTCCCTGTCTCTCTCTCTCCCTGTGTCTCTCTCTCCCTGTGTCTCTGTCTCCCTGTGTCTCTCTCTCCCTGTGTGTCTGTCTCCCTGTGTCTCTCTCTCCCTGTGTCTCTCTCTCCCTGTGTCTCTCTGTCTCCCTGTGTCTCTCTCTCTCTCCCTGTGTGTCTGTCTCCCTGTGTCTCTGTCTCCCTGTCTCTCTCTCTCCCTGTGTCTCTGTCTCCCTGTCTCTCTCTCTCCCTGTCTCTCTCTCTCCCTGTGCTCTCTCCCTGTGTCTCTATCTCCCTGTGTCTCTCTCTCTCTCCCTGTGTCTCTGTCTCCCTGTGTCTCTCTCTCCCTGTGTCTCTCTGTCTCCCTGTGTCTCTGTCTCCCTGTCTCTCTCTCCCTGTGTCTCTCTCTCCCTGTGTCTCTCTCTCCCTGTGTCTCTGTATCCCTGTCTCTCTCTCTCCCTGTGTCTCTCTCTCTCTCCCTGTGTCTCTGTCTCCCTGTGTCTCTCTCTCCCTGTGTCTCTCTCTCCCTGTGTCTCTGTCTCCCTGTGTCTCTCTCTCCCTGTGTCTCTCTGTCTCCCTGTGTCTCTGTCTCCCTGTCTCTCTCTCTCCCTGTGTCTCTGTCTCCCTGTGTCTCCCTGTCTCCCCGTGTCTCCCCGTGTCTCCCCGTGTCTCCCCGTGTCTCCCCGTGTCTCCCCGTGTCTCCCCCGTGTCTCCCTGTCTCCCCGTGTCTCCCCGTGTCTCCCTGTGTCTCTCTCTCTCTCTCCTTGTCTCTCTCTCTCCCTGTATCTCTGTCTCCCCGTGTCTCTTTCCCTGTCTCCCCGTGTCTCCCTGTCTCCCTGTCCCCCGTGTCTCCCCGTGTCTCCCCCGTGTCTCTGTGTCTCTATCTCCCCGTGTCTCCCCGTGTCTCCCCGTGTCTCCCTGTCTCCCTGTCTCCCCGTGTCTCCCCCGTGTCTTACTGTCTCCCCCGTGTCTCCCCGTGTCTCCCCGTGTCTCTGTCTCCCTGTGTCTCTCTCTGCGTCTCTCTCTCTGTGTCTCCCTGTGTCTCTGTGTCTCTCTCTCTCCCTGTGTCTCTCTCTCCCTGTGTGTCTGTCTCCCTGTGTCTCTCTCTGCGTCTCTCTCTCTGTGTCTCCCTGTGTCTGTGTCTCTCTCTCTCCCTGTCTCTCTCTCTCCCTGTGTCTCTCTCTCTCCCTGTGTCTCTGTCTCCCTGTGTCTCCCTGTGTGTGTCTCTCTCTCCCTGTGTCTCTCTCTCTGTCTCTCTCTCTCCCCGTGTCTCCCCCGTGTCTCCCCCGTGTCTCCCCGTGTCTCACTGTCTCCCCGTGTCTGTCCCCGTGTCTCCCCGTGTCTCTCTCTCTGTCTGTCTCTCTCACTGTCTCCCCGTGTTTCCCCCGTGTCTCCCCTGTGTCTCTGTGTCTCTCTCTCCCTGTCTCCCCGTGTCTCCCCGTGTCTCCCCCGTGTCTCTGTGTCTCTATCTCCCCGTGTCTCCCTGTCTCCCCCGTGTCTCCCCGTGTCTCCCCGTGTCTCTGTGCCCGTGTCTCTCCGTGTCTCTGTGTCTCTGTCTCCCTGTGTCTCTGTCTCTCTCTCTCCCCGTGTCTCCCCCGTGTCTCCCCGTGTCTCACTGTCTCCCCCGTGTCTCCCCCGTGTCTCACTGTCTCCCCCGTGTCTCCCCGTGTCTCTCTCTGTCTCTCTATCTCCCCGTGTCTCCCCCGTGTCTCCCCCGTGTCTCCCCGTGTCTCCCCGTGTCTCACTGTCTCCCCCGTGTCTCCCCGTGTCTCTCTCTGTCTCTCTATCTCCCCGTGTCTCCCCCGTGTCTCTCCCCGTCTCCCCGTGTCTCACTGTCTCCCCCGTGTCTGTCCCCGTGTCTCCCCGTGTCTCCCCGTGTCTCCCCGTGTCTCTGTGTCTCTCTCTCCCTGTATCTCTCTCTCCCTGTGTCTCTGTCTCCCTGTGTCTCTCTCTCTCTGTCTCTCTCTCTCCCCGTGTCTCCCCCGTGTCTCCCCCGTGTCTCCCCCGTGTCTCCCCGTGTCTCCCCGTGTCTCACTGTCTCCCCCGTGTCTCCCCGTGTCTCTCTCTGTCTCTCTATCTCCCCGTGTCTCCCCCGTGTCTCTCCCTGTCTCCCCGTGTCTCACTGTCTCCCCCGTGTCTGTCCCCGTGTCTCCCCGTGTCTCCCCGTGTCTCCCCGTGTCTCTCCGTGTCTCCCTGTCTCCCTGTCTCCCCGTGTCTCCCCCGTGTCTCCCCGTGTTTCCCCGTGTCTCTCTCTCTCTCACTGTCTCCCTGTCTCTCTGTCTTCCTGTCTCCCTCTCCCCGTGTCTCCCCGTGTCTCCCCGTGTCTCCCTGTGTCTCACTGTCTCCCCGTGTCTCCCCCGTGTCTCTGTGTCTCTGTCCCCTCCCCCCGAAGGAGGTGGATGCGGCTGTGAGGAAAGAGGTGGAGGATGCTGCCACCTTTGCCACCTCAGATCCAGAACCGCCAATGGATGCCCTGGGGAGTCACGTGTTCCACTCGGAGGCGGACTTCCTGGCACGTGGTGTCACTCCCTGGCAGCGCGTCCGCTGCACCTCGTAGGGAGAGACACGGGGAGACACGGGGAGACACTGGGAGAGAGAGACTCTGGGAGACACGAGGAGACACTGGGAGACAGGGGGACACTCTGGGAGACTCTGGGAGACACTGGGAGACTCTGGGAGACACTGGGAGACTCTGGGAGACACTGGGAGACTCTGGGAGACACTGGGAGACTCTGGGAGACTCTGGGAGACTCTGGGAGACACTGGGAGAGAGACACGGGGAGTCACGTGTTCCACTCGGAGGCGGACTTCCTGGCACGTGGTGTCACTCCCTGGCAGCGTGTCCGCTGCACCTCGTAGGGAGACACTCGGGGAGACACGGGGAGACACGGGGAGACACGGGGACACTCTGGGAGACTCTGGGAGACACTGGGAGACTCTGGGAGACACTGGGAGACTCTGGGAGACTCTGGGAGACACGGGGAGACACTGGGAGAGAGAGACTCTGGGAGACACGGGGAGACACGGGGAGACAGGGGGAGACACGGGGAGACACGGGGAGACACGGGGACACTCTGGGAGACTCTGGGAGACTCTGGGAGACACTGGGAGAGAGACACGGGGAGTCACGTGTTTCACTCGGAGGCGGACTTCCTGGCACGTGGTGTCACTCCCTGGCAGCGCGTCCGCTGCACCTCGTAGGGAGAGACACGGGGAGACACGGGGAGACACGGGGAGACACGGGGACACTCTGGGAGACTCTGGGACACTCTGGGAGACACTGGGAGAGAGACACGGGGAGAGAGAGACACGGGGAGAGAGAGACACGGGGTGACTCTGGGAGACACGGGGAGACACGGGGAGACACGGGGAGACACGGGGAGACACGGGGAGACACGGGGACACTCTGGGAGACTCTGGGACACTCTGGGAGACTCTGGGACACTCTGGGAGACTCTGGGAGAGAGACACGGGGAGAGAGAGACACGGGGAGAGAGAGACACGGGGTGACTCTGGGAGACACGGGGACATTCGGGGAGACACGGGGACACTCTGGGAGACACGGGGACACTCTGGGAGACTCTGGGAGAATCTGGGAGACTCTGGGAGACTCTGGGGGACTTTGGTAGACTCTGGGAGACACTGGGAGACACTGGGAGAGAGAGACTCTGGGAGACACGGGGAGACTCTGGGAGACTCTGGGAGACACGGGGAGACACTGGGAGACACTCTGGGAGACTCTGGGAGACACGGGGAGACACGGGGACACTCTGGGAGACTCTGGGAGACACTGGGAGAGAGACACGGGGAGTCACGTGTTCCACTCGGAGGCGGACTTCCTGGCACGTGGTGTCACTCCCTGGCAGCGCGTCCGCTGCACCTCGTAGGGGGACACTCGGGGAGACACGGGGAGACAGGGGGAGACACGGGGAGACACGGGGAGACAGGGGGAGACACGGGGAGACAGGGGGAGACACGGGGAGACAGGGGGAGACACGGGGACACTCTGGGAGACACGGGGAGACTCTGGGTGACTCTGGGAGACTCTGGGAGACACGGGGAGAGAGACACGGGGAGAGAGAGACACGGGGAGACTCTGGGAGATTCTGGGGGACTCTGGGAGACTCTGGGAGACGCTGGGAGACACGGGGAGACAGGGGGAGACACGGGGAGACACGGGGAGACAGGGGGAGACACTGGGAGAGAGACACGTGGAGACACTGGGAGACACGGGGACAGAGAGACACGTGGAGACACGGGGAGACACGGGGTGACACGGGGAGAGAAGGAGACACGGGGAGAGAGAGACACGTGGAGACACGGGGAGACACGGGGAGAGAGGGAGACACGGGGACAGAGAGACACGGGGAGACACTGGGAGACGCGGGGAGACACGTGGAGACACTGGGACAGAGACTCACAGAGACCCCCAGTGGAGAGAGATTGTTGTTGGCTGGGCTACGCACAACTGGGGGTGAGGACACCACTCAGCCCCTTGGTGTGAGTTCAATAAACCTGCTTAGCGTGCACTGTGTGGTGAGTGGGTGAGTGAGTGGGTGAGTGAGTGGGTGAGTGAGTGAGTGGGTGAGTGAGTGAGTGGGTGAGTGAGTGGGTGAGTGAGTGGGTGGGTGAGTGAGTGGGTGGGTGAGTGGGTGGGTGAGTGAGTGGGTGGATGGGTGAGTGGGTGGATGGGTGAGTGGGTGGATGGGTGAGTGGGTGAGTGGGTGGGTGAGTGGGTGGATGGGTGAGTGGGTGGGTGAGTGAGTAGGTGGGTGAGTGAGTGGGTGGGTGGGTGAGTGGGTGAGTGGGTGGGTGAGTGGGTGAGTGGGTGGGTGAGTGGGTGGGTGGGTGAGTGGGTGAGTGGGTGAGTGAGTGTGTGAGTGAGTGAGTGGGTGGGTGGGTGGGTGAGTGGGTGGTTGAGTGGGTGGTTGAGTGGGTGAGTGGGTGGGTGAGTGGGTGGGTGAGTGGGTGGGTGAGTGGGTGGATGGGTGAGTGGGTGGGTGAGTGGGTGGGTGAGTGAGTAGGTGGGTGAGTGAGTGGGTGGGTGGGTGAGTGGGTGGGTGAGTGGGTGGGTGGGTGAGTGGGTGAGTGGGTGGGTGAGTGAGTGGGTGGGTGAGTGAGTGAGTGGGTGGGTGAGTGGGTGGGTGAGTGGGTGGGTGAGTGGGTGGGTGAGTGGGTGAGTGAGTGGATGAGTGAGTGAGTGAGTGTGTGGGTGAGTGAGTGAGTGGGTGAGTGGGTGGGTGAGTGGGTGGGTGAGTGGGTGAGTGGGTGGGTGGGTGGGTGAGTAAGTGAGTGGGTGGGTGGGTGGATGGGTGAGTGGGTGGATGGGTGAGTGGGTGGATGGGTGAGTGGGTGAGTGGGTGGGTGAGTGGGTGGGTGAGTGGGTGGGTGAGTGAGTAGGTGGGTGAGTGGGTGGGTGGGTGGGTGAGTGGGTGAGTGGGTGGGTGAGTGGGTGGGTGGGTGGGTGAGTGGGTGGGTGGGTGAGTGGGTGGGTGAGTGAGTGGGTGGGTGAGTGGGTGGGTGAGTGAGTGGGTGAGTGGGTGGGTGAGTGAGTGGGTGGGTGAGTGAGTGGGTGGGTGGGTGAGTGGGTGGTTGAGTGGGTGAGTGGGTGGGTGAGTGGGTGGGTGAGTGGGTGGGTGGGTGAGTGGGTGGGTGAGTGGGTCGGTAGGTGGGTGTGAGGACACTCCTCAGCCCCTTGGTGTGAGTTCAATAAACCTGCTTAGCGTGCACTGTGGTGGGTGGGTGGGTGAGTGGGTGGGTGGGTGGGTGAGTGGGTGGGTGGGTGGGTGAGTGGGTGGGTGGGTGGGTGAGTAAGTGAGTGGGTGGGTGGGTGGGTGAGTGGGTGGGTGGGTGAGTGTGTGGGTGGGTGAGTGTGTGGGTGGGTGGGTGAGTGGGTGGGTGGGTGAGTGGGTGGATGGGTGAGTGGGTGGATGGGTGAGTGGGTGGATGGGTGAGTGGGTGGATGGGTGAGTGGGTGGATGGGTGAGTGGGTGAGTGGGTGGGTGAGTGGGTGGGTGAGTGGGTGGGTGAGTGAGTGAGTGGGTGGGTGAGTGAGTGAGTGAGTGGGTGAGTGAGTGGGTGGGTGAGTGGGTGGGTGGGTGAGTGGGTGAGTGGGTGAGTGAGTGGGTGGGTGAGTGAGTGGGTGGGTGAGTGAGTGAGTGGGTGAGTGAGTGGGTGGGTGAGTGGGTGAGTGAGTGAGTGAGTGTGTGGGTGAGTGAGTGAGTGGGTGGGTGAGTGGGTGAGTGTATGGGTGAGTGGGTGGGTGAGTGGGTGGGTGAGTGGGTGGTTGAGTGGGTGGTTGGGTGGGTGAGTGGGTGGGTGAGTGGGTGAGTGGGTGGGTGAGTGGGTGGATGGGTGAGTGGGTGGGTGAGTGGGTGGGTGAGTGAGTAGGTGGGTGAGTGAGTGGGTGAGTGGGTGAGTGGGTGGGTGAGTGGGTGGGTGAGTGGGTGAGTGGGTGGGTGAGTGGGTGGGTGAGTGGGTGAGTGGGTGAGTGGGTGAGTGAGTGAGTGGGTGGGTGAGTGGGTGGGTGAGTGGGTGGGTGAGTGGGTGGTTGAGTGGGTGGTTGAGTGGGTGGGTGAGTGGGTGAGTGGGTGGGTGAGTGGGTGGGTGA
Source organism: Petromyzon marinus (assembly GCF_010993605.1). Lineage (NCBI taxonomy): Eukaryota > Metazoa > Chordata > Hyperoartia > Petromyzontiformes > Petromyzontidae > Petromyzon > Petromyzon marinus. The sequence continues at coordinate 68,344 of NW_022639208.1, forward strand.
GTGGGTGGGTGAGTGGGTGGATGGGTGAGTGGGTGGGTGAGTGGGTGGGTGAGTGAGTAGGTGGGTGAGTGAGTGGGTGGGTGGGTGAGTGAGTGGGTGGGTGAGTGGGTGAGTGGGTGGGTGAGTGGGTGAGTGAGTGGGTGGGTGGATGGGTGAGTGGGTGGATGGGTGAGTAGGTGAGTGGGTGGGTGAGTGGGTGGGTGAGTGGGTGAGTGGGTGGGTGAGTGGGTGGGTGAGTGGGTGGGTGAGTGAGTGGGTGGGTGAGTGAGTGAGTGAGTGGGTGAGTGAGTGGGTGGGTGAGTGGGTGGGTGGGTGAGTGGGTGAGTGGGTGAGTGAGTGGGTGGGTGAGTGAGTGGGTGGGTGAGTGAGTGGGTGAGTGAGTGAGTGTGTGGGTGAGTGAGTGAGTGGGTGGGTGAGTGGGTGGGTGGGTGGGTGAGTGGGTGGGTGAGTGGGTGGGTGAGTGGGTGGTTGAGTGGGTGGTTGGGTGGGTGAGTGGGTGGGTAAGTGGGTGAGTGGGTGGGTGAGTGGGTGGATGGGTGAGTGGGTGGGTGAGTGGGTGGGTGAGTGAGTAGGTGGGTGAGTGAGTGGGTGAGTGGGTGAGTGGGTGGGTGAGTGGGTGGGTGAGTGGGTGAGTGGGTGGGTGAGTGGGTGGGTGAGTGGGTGAGTGGGTGAGTGGGTGAGTGGGTGAGTGGGTGTGTGGGTGAGTGAGTGAGTGAGTGGGTGGGTGAGTGGGTGGGTGAGTGGGTGGGTGAGTGGGTGGTTGAGTGGGTGGTTGAGTGGGTGGGTGAGTGGGTGAGTGGGTGGGTGAGTGGGTGGGTGAGTGGGTGGGTGAGTGGGTGGATGGGTGAGTGGGTGGGTGAGTGGGTGGGTGAGTGAGTGGGTGGGTGGGTGGGTGAGTGGGTGGGTGAGTGGGTGAGTGGGTGGGTGGGTGAGTGGGTGAGTGAGTGGGTGGGTGAGTGAGTGAGTGAGTGGGTGGGTGAGTGGGTGGGTGAGTGGGTGGGTGAGTGAGTGGATGAGTGAGTGAGTGAGTGTGTGGGTGAGTGAGTGAGTGGGTGAGTGGGTGGGTGAGTGGGTGGGTGAGTGGGTGAGTGAGTGGGTGAGTGGGTGGGTGGGTGGGTGAGTGGGTGGATGGGTGAGTGGGTGGATGGGTGAGTGGGTGGATGGGTGAGTGGGTGGATGGGTGAGTGGGTGAGTGGGTGGGTGAGTGGGTGGGTGAGTGGGTGGGTGAGTGAGTAGGTGGGTGAGTGAGTGGGTGGGTGGGTGAGTGGGTGAGTGGGTGGGTGAGTGGGTGGGTGGGTGGGTGAGTGGGTGGGTGGGTGAGTGGGTGGGTGAGTGAGTGGGTGGGTGAGTGAGTGGGTGGGTGAGTGAGTGGGTGGGTGAGTGAGTGAGTGGGTGGGTGAGTGAGTGGGTGGGTGGGTGAGTGGGTGGGTGAGTGGGTGGGTGGGTGGGTGAGTGAGTGAGTGGGTGAGTGGGTGGATGGGTGAGTGGGTGGATGGGTGAGTGGGTGAGTGGGTGGGTGAGTGGGTGGGTGAGTGGTGGATGGGTGAGTGAGTGGGTGGGTGAGTGGGTGGGTGGGTGGGTGGGTGGGTGAGTGGGTGAGTGGGTGGGTGAGTGGGTGGGTGGGTGGGTGAGTGGGTGGGTGGGTGGGTGAGTGGGTGGGTGAGTGAGTGGGTGGGTGAGTGAGTGGGTGGGTGAGTGAGTGGGTGGGTGGGTGAGTGGGTGGGTGAGTGGGTGGTTGAGTGGGTGGGTGAGTGGGTGAGTGGGTGGGTGAGTGGGTGGGTGAGTGGGTGAGTGGGTGAGTGGGTGGGTGAGTGGGTCGGTAGGTGGGTGTGAGGACACTCCTCAGCCCCTTGGTGTGAGTTCAATAAACCTGCTTAGCGTGCACTGTGGTGGGTGGGTGAGTGGGTGGGTGGGTGGGTGAGTGGGTGGGTGGGTGAGTGGGTGGGTGGGTGGGTGAGTAAGTGAGTGGGTGGGTGGGTGAGTGGGTGGGTGGGTGGGTGAGTGTGTGGGTGGGTGAGTGTGTGGGTGGGTGGGTGAGTGGGTGGGTGGGTGAGTGGGTGGGTGAGTGAGTGGGTGGTTGAGTGGGTGAGTGGGTGGGTGAGTGGGTGAGTGGGTGGGTGGGTGAGTGGGTGGGTGGGTGGGTGAGTGGGTGGGTGGGTGAGTGGGTGGGTGGGTGAGTGAGTGGGTGGGTGGGTGGGTGAGTGGGTGAGTGGGTGAGTGAGTGGGTGGGTGAGTGAGTGGGTGGGTGAGTGAGTGAGTGAGTGGGTGAGTGAGTGGGTGGGTGAGTGGGTGAGTGAGTGAGTGAGTGTGTGGGTGAGTGAGTGAGTGGGTGGGTGAGTGGGTGGGTGGGTGGGTGAGTGGGTGAGTGGGTGGGTGAGTGGGTGGTTGAGTGGGTGGTTGAGTGGGTGGGTGAGTGGGTGGGTGAGTGGGTGAGTGGGTGGGTGAGTGGGTGGATGGGTGAGTGGGTGGGTGAGTGGGTGGGTGAGTGAGTAGGTGGGTGAGTGAGTGGGTGGGTGGGTGAGTGGGTGAGTGGGTGGGTGAGTGGGTGGGTGAGTGGGTGGGTGGGTGAGTGGGTGAGTGGGTGAGTGGGTGAGTGAGTGTGTGGGTGAGTGAGTGAGTGGGTGGGTGGGTGGGTGAGTGGGTGGGTGAGTGGGTGGGTGAGTGGGTGGGTGAGTGGGTGGGTGAGTGGGTGAGTGGGTGGGTGAGTGGGTGGGTGAGTGGGTGGATGGGTGAGTGGGTGGGTGAGTGGGTGGGTGAGTGGGTGGGTGAGTGAGTGGGTGGGTGGGTGGGTGGGTGGGTGAGTGGGTGAGTGGGTGGGTGAGTGGGTGGGTGAGTGGGTGAGTGGGTGGGTGGGTGAGTGGGTGAGTGAGTGGGTGGGTGAGTGGGTGAGTGAGTGGGTGGGTGAGTGAGTGAGTGAGTGGGTGGGTGAGTGGGTGGGTGAGTGGGTGGGTGAGTGGGTGAGTGAGTGGATGAGTGAGTGAGTGAGTGTGTGGGTGAGTGAGTGAGTGGGTGAGTGGGTGGGTGAGTGGGTGGGTGAGTGGGTGAGTGAGTGGGTGAGTGGGTGGGTGGGTGGGTGAGTGGGTGGATGGGTGAGTGGGTGGATGGGTGAGTGGGTGGATGGGTGAGTGGGTGAGTGGGTGGGTGAGTGGGTGGGTGAGTGGGTGGGTGAGTGAGTGGGTGGGTGAGTGAGTGGGTGGGTGGGTGAGTGGGTGAGTGGGTGGGTGAGTGGGTGGGTGGGTGGGTGAGTGGGTGGGTGAGTGAGTGGGTGGGTGAGTGAGTGGGTGGGTGAGTGAGTGGGTGGGTGAGTGAGTGAGTGGGTGGGTGAGTGAGTGGGTGGGTGGGTGAGTGGGTGGGTGAGTGGGTGGTTGAGTGGGTGGGTGAGTGGGTGAGTGGGTGGGTGAGTGGGTGGGTGAGTGGGTGGGTGGGTGAGTGGGTGGGTGAGTGGGTCGGTAGGTGGGTGTGAGGACACTCCTCAGCCCCTTGGTGTGAGTTCAATAAACCTGCTTAGCGTGCACTGTGGTGGGTGGGTGGGTGAGTGGGTGGGTGGGTGAGTGGGTGGGTGGGTGAGTAAGTGAGTGGGTGGGTGGGTGGGTGAGTGTGTGGGTGGGTGAGTGTGTGGGTGGGTGGGTGAGTGGGTGGGTGAGTGAGTGGGTGGTTGAGTGGGTGAGTGGGTGGGTGAGTGGGTGAGTGGGTGGGTGGGTGAGTGGGTGGGTGGGTGAGTGGGTGGGTGGGTGAGTGGGTGGGTGGGTGAGTGAGTGGGTGGGTGGGTGGGTGAGTGGGTGGGTGGGTGGGTGAGTGGGTGGGTGGGTGGGTGAGTGAGTGAGTGAGTGGGTGGGTGGGTGGGTGAGTGAGTGAGTGGGTGGATGAGTGAGTGAGTAGGTGGGTGAGTGGGTGAGTGGGTGGGTGAGTGGGTGGGTGAGTGAGTGGGTGGGTGAGTGGGTGGGTGGGTGAGTGAGTGGGTGGGTGAGTGAGTGGGTGGGTGAGTGAGTGGGTGGGTGAGTGAGTGGGTGGGTGAGTGAGTGGGTGGGTGAGTGGGTGGGTGGGTGAGTGGGTGGGTGGGTGAGTGGGTGGGTGGGTGAGTGGGTGAGTGAGTGGGTGGGTGAGTGAGTGGGTGGGTGAGTGAGTGAGTGGGTGAGTGAGTGAGTGGGTGAGTGGGTGAGTGAGTGGATGAGTGAGTGAGTGAGTGTGTGGGTGAGTGAGTGAGTGGGTGGGTGAGTGGGTGGGTGAGTGAGTGGGTGGGTGAGTGGGTGGTTGAGTGGGTGGTTGAGTGGGTGGGTGAGTGGGTGGGTGAGTGGGTGAGTGGGTGGGTGAGTGGGTGGGTGGGTGAGTGGGTGGGTGAGTGGGTCGGTAGGTGGGTGTGAGGACACTCCTCAGCCCCTTGGTGTGAGTTCAATAAACCTGCTTAGCGTGCACTGTGGTGGGTGGGTGGGTGAGTGGGTGGGTGGGTGAGTGGGTGAGTGGGTGGGTGGGTGAGTAAGTGAGTGGGTGGGTGGGTGGGTGAGTGGGTGAGTGGGTGGGTGGGTGAGTGGGTGAGTGGGTGGGTGGGTGAGTGGGTGGGTGTGTGGGTGAGTGTGTGGGTGCGTGAGTGTGTGGGTGGGTGGGTGAGTGGGTGGGTGAGTGAGTGGGTGGTTGAGTGGGTGAGTGGGTGGGTGGGTGAGTGGGTGGTTGAGTGGGTGAGTGGGTGGGTGGTGAGTGGGTGGGTGGGTGAGTGGGTGGGTGGGTGAGTGGGTGGGTGGGTGGGTGGGTGAGTGGGTGGGTGGGTGGGTGAGTGAGTGGGTGGGTGAGTGAGTGAGTGGGTGGATGAGTGAGTGAGTGGGTGGGCGAGTGAGTGGGTGGGTGAGTGAGTGGGTGGGTGGGTGGGTGGTTGAGTGGGTGGGTGAGTGGGTGAGTGCGTGGGTGGGTGGTTGAGTGGGTGAGTGAGTGGGTGAGTGGGTGAGTGGGTGAGTGAGTGGGTGGGTGGGTGAGTGAGTGAGTGAGTGGGTGAGTGAGTGGGTGGGTGGGTGCGTGAGTGGGTGGGTGAGTGAGTGGGTGGGTGAGTGAGTGGGTGGGTGAGTGAGTGGGTGGGTGAGTGAGTGGGTGGGTGTCATCGCCAGCTCAACGTCGCACCCCTCAAAATTGTAAATGTGGATTTACACTCCAGCACACCGTAAACTACACTATACTACACACTATACACTACACACTACACTATACACTACACTATACTACACACTATACACTACACTATACTACACACTACACTATACTACACACTATACACTTCACTATACACTACACTACTATACACTACACACTACACTACTATACACTACACTATACACTACACTATATACTACTCTCTACACTACACTATACACTACACTATACACTACTATACACTACACTATACACTACATTGTACACTACACTATACACTACTATACACTACACTACTATACACTACACTATACACTACACTATACACTACACTATACACTACACTACTATACACTACACTATACACTACACTACTATACACTACACTATACACTACACTACTATACACTACTATACACTACACTACTATACACTACTATACACTACACTATACACTACACCACTACACACTCCACTACACACTATACACTGCACTATACACTACACTATACACTACACCACTATACACTACACACTACACTATACATTACACTATACACTACACTATACACTACACTACTATGCACTACACCACTATACACTACACTATACGCTACACTATACGCAACCCCATACACTACACTACTATACACTACACTATCCACTACACAATACACTACACTATACACTACACTATACACTATACACTACACCATACACTACACTATACACTACACACTACACTATACACTACACTACACTATACACTACATCATACACTACACTATACACTACTATACACTACTCTATACACTACACCATACACAACACCAGTAACTAATTGCCGTTTTGTTTAACGTGACAAACCCCTGACTAAACATTGTAGCTGGAGGGCGACGACACGTCATTCATTATGCACGCCATCCGACAGCAAACCAAAACAGAAACCTGCATCACCGATCACAAACCAAAACAGAAACTTGCATCACCGATCACAAACCAAAACCTCCATCACCGATCACAAACCAAAACCTCCATCACCGATCACAAACCAAAACAGAAACCTGCATCACCGATCACAAACCAAAACCTCCATCACCGATCACAAACCAAAACAGAAACCTCCATCACCGATGACAAACCAAAACAGAAACCTGCATCACCGATCACAAACCAAAACCTCCATCACCGATCACAAACCAAAACCTCCATCGCCGATCACAAACCAAAACAGAAACCTGCATCACCGATCACAAACCAAAACCAAAACCTGCATCACCGATCACAAACCAAAACCTGCATCACCGATCACAAACCAAACCAAAACCTGCATCGCTGATCACAAACCAAAACCTCCATCACCGATCACAAACAAAAACAGAAACCTCCATCACCGATCACAAACCAAGACCTTCATCACCGATCACAAACCAAAACAGAAACCTGCATCACCGATCACAAACCAAAACAGAAACCTCCATCACCGATCACAAACCAAAACCTCCATCACCGATCACAAACCAAAACAGAAACCTGCATCACCGATCACAAACCAAAACCTCCATCACCGATCACAAACCAAAACCTCCATCACCGATCACAAACCAAAACCTCCATCACCGATCACAAACCAAAACAGAAACCTGCATCACCGATCACAAACCAAAACCTCCATCGCCGATCACAAACCAAAACAGAAACCTGCATCACCGATCACAAACCAAAACAGAAACCTCCATCGCCGATCACAAACCAAAACAGAAACCTGCATCACCGATCACAAACCAAAACCTCCATCACCGATCACAAACCAAAACCTCCATCACCGATCACAAACCAAAACAGAAACCTGCATCACCGATCACAAACCAAAACCTCCATCACCGATCACAAACCAAAACCTCCATCACCGATCACAAACCAAAACCTCCATCACCGATCACAAACCAAAACAGAAACCTGCATCACCGATCACAAACCAAAACCTCCATCACCGATCACAAACCAAAACCTCCATCACCGATCACAAACCAAAACAGAAACCTGCATCACCGATCACAAACCAAAACAGAAACCTGCATCACCGATCACAAACCAAAACCTCCATCACCGATCACAAACCAAAACCTCTATCACCGATCACAAACCAAAACCTCCATCACCGATCACAAACCAAAACAGAAACCTGCATCACCGATCACAAACCAAAACCTCCATCACCAATCACAAACCAAAACCTCTATCACCGATCACAAACCAAAACCTCCATCTCCGATCACAAACCAAAACAGAAACCTGCATCACCGATCACAAACCAAAACCTCCATCACCGATCACAAACCAAAACAGAAACCTGCATCACCGGTCACAAACCAAAACCTCCATCACCGATCACAAACCAAAACAGAAACCTCCATCGCCGATCACAAACCAAAACCTCCATCACCGATCACAAACCAAAACAGAAACCTGCATCACCGATCACAAACCAAAACCTCCATCACCGATCACAAACCAAAACAGAAACCTGCATCACCGATCACAAACCAAAACAGAAACCTCCATCGCCGATCACAAACCAAAACCTCCATCACCGATCACAAACCAAAACAGAAACCTCCATCACCGATCACAAACCAAAACCTGCATCACCGATCACAAAACAGAAACCTGCATCACCGATCACAAACCAAAACCTCCATCTCCGATCACAAACCAAAACAGAAACCTGCATCACCGATCACAAACCAAAACCTCCATCACCGATCACAAACCAAAACAGAAACCTGCATCACCGATCACAAACCAAAACAGAAACCTCCATCACCGATCACAAACCAAAACCTCCATCGCCGATCACAAACCAAAACAGAAACCTGCATCACCGATCACAAACCAAAACAGAAACCTGCATCACCGATCACAAACCAAAACCTGCATCACCGATCACAAACCAAAACAGAAACCTGCATCACCGATCACAAACCAAAACAGAAACCTGCATCACCGATCACAAACCAAAACAGAAACCTGCATCACCGATCACAAACCAAAACAGAAACCTCCATCACCGATCACAAACCAAAACCTCCATCACCGATCACAAACCAAAACATAAACCTGCATCACCGATCACAAACCAAAACCTCCATCACCGATCACAAACCAAAACCTCCATCACAGATCACAAACCAAAACCTCCATCACCGATCACAAACCAAAACAGAAACCTCCATCACCGATCACAAACCAAAACCTGCATCACCGATCACAAACCAAAACAGAAACCTCCATCGCCGATCACAAACAATCCGCCTGCCTCCCCGGTGGCACCGGGCGGTGACGCCGTGAGCGACCGGCGCCGGCGGAAGGTACCGGTAGGCGACACCACGACCGGCCGCTTTTCATTGGCCGCCACAGCGTTGTCCGCATCGGCCGCGAGGGGCAGCTCCCCCCCCATCTCTCTCTCTCTCTCTCTCCCCCACCTTCAGTTCAACTGCCGCTGAGCCACGTGGACAAACGCGGGGCCCAGGTTCGTGGCCCCCGAGGCACCGGCTGGCCGTGACGTCTCCTGGCCAAGCCCCGTTTTGCGGGAGCCGGGAGATTGAATCATCAGGCGCCTCCCGCGATGGCGTCCGTGACCACCACAGGGGCTAGACGGGGTGCTCTGGACGGGTGCGAGGGGCTGGTAACCCCTCCACCTTCAATTAATTACCACTAAACCACGAGCTAAACTGAAATATGTAACTAATAAGCTTGTGCCGGAGGCCCCGGGGGGACAGGCGTCTATGACGTCTCCTGGCCAAACCCCAATTGGCGGAGCCGGGAGATTGAATACCTACCCTCGGGGCTCCTCCAGAAACAACGAAAAGCCACTACGGATGGCCACGTGGGAATGTTCGAACGCTCACCGCGGAGGAGAGGCTGCCCACTCCTCTGTCGGGAGCTGGACCGGTACCGCCTGGATCTCTGCGGCATTCAGGAGGTCCGGTGGACCGGTCATGGTGTGTGTGTGTGTGTGCAGAGGAGAGGCTGCCACTCCTCTGTCGGGAGCTGGACCGGTACCGCCTGGATCTCTGCGGCATTCAGGAGGTCCGGTGGACCGGCTCTGGCTCCTGCCACCGTGAGGGGGTGGACAGTCCTCCACTCGGGGCAGCAGACTGCCAAACAACAGGGTGTGGCTCTTCTTCTGAACTTGAGAATGAAGGGAGCGTGGGAGCGTGGCGGTGAGGTGTGGGAAGCTGTAAGCCCCAGGCTACTTTGGGCTCGCCTTCCCATCGACCGGAGGCGAGGAGTGGTGGTCGTGGTTACTTATGCCCCCGCCGAAGACGAACATCCGTGGAGGGATGCAGGCAAGGCCGACGAATCGGACGCCTTCTATGACCTCCTGTCACAGGTGCTGGCTAAAGTGGCCGAGCCTTAATGGCAGATAATTGATTCCACACACACACAGCAACAACAACAACTCTAGATTTGAAGCTTTCGTGACTGCAAGCATCCATACCCTCTTTGGTCCTATTCGGTAAACGTCACGTAGCAGGTCAAAAACACAACGGCCAAAAAGTCACGACGTTTCGGCCACAACACAAGGGGCCTTCGTCAGGTGAAGGGGACCAGCCTGTCCAGAGGACGGCGTTGGGAGTGAAGAAAGTCAAGGGCAGGTCGCCTCCTTTAAGGCTGTGATTGGGGGGGGGGGGGGGGTAAACAGAAAAAAAAACGCCTTGACAAAGGAATTCGCGTCAAATGTACTCCTGTGCAAGCTTGGAATTTGGATTTAAAAAACAATACATTAGCACCACCGTGGGAGTTTGGGATGCCACTAATTGAACAAACATACTGTCCCATTAAAACAAAAATTCCCTTGAACGTTTGGTTCGATTTGGAACATCTTTCCAATGGTTGCTTGATTTGAACAGTCCTCTACTCGGGGCAGGAGACTGCCAAACACATAAAGGGAGTGGCTCTGCTTCTGAGCAAAAAGAATGAAGGGTGGTGGTGATGGTGGTGGTGGTAGGTGGCGTGTGGGAGCGTGGCGGTGAGGTGTGGGAAGCTGTGAGTCCCGTCAACAGAAGGTGAGGATCGGGGGTGGTGGTGGTGGTGATGGCCTAGATGCCCACCTAAGGAGAGGAAGCACGGAAGGCTGACACCGGGGAAAGGCGCCGGGCGGAGAGATGATCTCCCGAGCGAAATGCCGAGGGAGGGTGGCGTTTGTGCGCAGACCGCCCTATGTGACATCGTCACAACTACGTCATTAGAAATCCTTTGCCAGTACCAAAACGTAGTAATAATAATAATTATAATAGGGGGGGTTTTGCCCCCTTTTTTCTGCCAACAAAACTGAAACCTTCTTAACGAGGATTCACGTTCACTGCATTAACCACAATACCCGCAGTCAAAATGCAAACAGAAAAACACACACACACACACACATTATGATGATAATATGATGATGATGATGATGCATTGTCCTTGAAACTGATTGGTCCACACCAAGGGACGGCTTTCTTTTGAGCCTCGACCCAATTGGTGCTCGACCAGATGACATCAGAAGGCGTCACACAGCTCAAAGACAATGCCGCTATCAAAGTAATGAGGGCTCGGGGTGAGCTTCTACATCATCATTAGACCTCCTATGCCACTACGAAAGTGTACCAAAATGTGATAATAGTTACTTTGATTAGCGGCATTGTCTTTGAGCTGTGTGACGCCTTCTGACGTCATCTGGTCGAGCACCAATTGGTTCGAGGCTCAACAGAAAGCCGTCCCTTGGTGTGGACCAATCAGTTTCAAGGACAATGCATCATCATATTATCATAGTGTGTGTGTGTTTTATTTGCATTTTGACTGCGGGTATTGTGGTTAATGCAGTCAACGTGAATCCTTGTTAAGAACGTTTCAGTTTTGTTGGCAGACAAAAGGGGAAAAACCCTCTCTATTATTATTATTATCGTCACAACAGTCTGGACCACTGGACGGGTTCCGCAGGATTGGAAGGATGCCCTGGTGGGTCCCCCTCTTTAAGAAGGGGGACCGCACAGACTGTAACAACTACAGGGGCATCTCACTCCTCAGTGTGAGGCCGGGAAAGATCCTGGCAAGGATTATTCAGCATCGCCTCGCCAGGCACGCTGAGGAGAGGCTTGCGGAGCCCCAATGCGGTTTCAGGAAAGGGCGGTCCTGCACAGATGCCATATTTTCTGTCCGTCTGCCTGCTACAGCAGAGGTTTTAGGGGATTCCAGCAAGACCTAAGTGTGTGGGTGAGTGAGTGAGTGAATGAGTGGCTGGGGTGGGTCATTTGTGGGTGAGTGAGTAGGTATGTGAGTGAGTGGGTGGATGGGCGAATGGGTAAGTGGCTGAGGAAGTGAATGAGTAGGTGGGTGACCGGGTAGCTGGGTGAGTGGGTGAGTGGGTGAGTGAATGAGTGGCTGGGGTGGGTCATTTGTGGGTGAGTGAGTAGGTATGTGAGTGAGTGGGTGGATGGGCGAATGGGTAAGTGGCTGAGTAAGTGAATGGGTAGCTGGGTGACCGGGTAGCTGAGTGGGTGAGTAAATGAGCGGGTAGGTGAGTGAGTGGGTGAGTGACACACTGACACACAGGCACACTGACACACAGACACACACACTTACACACAGACACACTGACACACACTGACACACAGACACACTGACACATACACTGACACACAGGCACACTGACACACAGACACACACACTTACACACAGACACACTGACACACACACTGACACACAGACACATACACTGACACACACACTGACACAGACGCACACACTGACACACACACTGACACACTGACACACAGACACATACACTGACACACAGACACATACACTGACACACACACACTGACACACAGACGCACACACTGACACACAGACACACTGACACACACACTGACACACACACTAACATACATACATACACACACACAACAACAACAACAACCGCCATTCGCCACTAAGTGGCGGTGACGTCACCACGACGCTTGTGCCAGGCTATGTGCACCCTGAGGCCACGTGAAGTGTCGAACGCCCGCTGGCAGGAGGTCACGGGGCAGACCCAGGTGCCACGGGTCGACTGACTGAGATGACTGGCTGATGCACCACCTGTGCCCCCTACTGTGCCAACCTGCTGTGCTTTAGCCACCCGGCGCTCCGCTCGTTGTTGTGAGCGTCGCTCCTCCGCCCTCCGTTGTTGTTGGAGGGCGACTGCCTCCAACTGCCCAGTAGCATCCTTCACGAGCCTCCTCCACAGAGGCCGATCTTGACACCGCTGGTACCAGTCATCGGCAAGTCCACTCAGCTCCACGTCCTCCTGCACCACGTCACTCCATCTCTTCTCTAGCCCGTGCCGCGCCCGCTTAGCCCCCTCAATCCGGCCAAACAAAAGCTGTTTCGGCATGCGGTGGCTGGGCATGCGGGCTACATGACCCAGCCATCGCAGCCTTGCCTGCCGGAGGAGCTCACCGATGGGACCTTGCCCAGATCTTTCAAGGATTTGTGAGCTCCTCACACAATCCAGTCTGGTTAAACCCAGGATGGATCGTAGGCAGGCCAGCCTAAATGTTTCTAACCGGCGAAGATGTTCCATTAGGGGGGTCCACGTTTCGCAAGCGTAGAGAAGGGAGGGAATGACCGTGGCCGAGAAGACCTGAAGCTTAGTGCGGAGCGACAGACCAGGTAGCTTCCACACAGCGTTACGCAACCGATGAAAAGATATTGCCGCTCGACTGATTCGGAGTGAGACCTCTGCTGTTAAACCGGAGCCGGTCATAAGCACACTGCCCAGGTATGGGAAACTCTCCACTCTCTCCACAACTGCCCCATCACCGATTGGGAGTTGTGGGGGGTGGAGTGTCCGATGGTACAAAAATACCCAGGCAGGTGCTTAGTTTTGCTGGGGCTGATGGTAAGGCCCCATTCTCTTAGTGGCACGCTCCAGTCTCAGCAGCAGCGTCTCCAACTCCTCCTCTGACTGAGCAGCTATTACCAAATCATCAGCATACATAACGTGGTTGAGCAATAGGGAGCCATCCCTTGACCGCACCCAGGCATCGATCAGCCTCCCATTATACCTGCACCATATGGAGATTCCCCCGGTACAGCTATTGAAGGCTTCATGAACTACGTGGTCAAAAATCGACGTTAAACAATGTGGGAGCCAGAGGGCATCCCTGTCGCACCCCAAGGTGTGTGATGTGATGGGGCAGTTGTGTGGGGTTGGAGTGTCCGATGGTACAAAAATACCCAGGCAGGTGCTTAGTTTTGCTGGGGCTGATGGTAAGGCCCCATTCTCTTAGTGGCAATGCTCCAGTCTCAGCAGCAGCGTCTCCAACTCCTCTTCTGACTGAGCAGCTATTACCAAATCATCGCCATACATAACGTGATTGACCAATAGGGAGCCATCCCTTGACCGCACACGGTGCATCGGATCAGCCTCCCATTAAACCTGCACCATACGGAGATTCCCCCCGGTGCAGCTATTGAAGGCTTCACGGAACTACGTGGTCAAAAATCGACGTTAAACAATGTGGGAGCCAGAGGACATCCCTGCCGCACCCCAAGGTGTGTGATGTGATGGGGCAGTTGTGTGGCGTTGGAGTGTCCGATGGTACAAAAATTACCCAGGCAGGTGTCTGACGCAGACACGGACACACACACACGCGCAGACACACACCGACGCGGGCACAGGAACGTGGTCATCCTCCCCTCCGTGTGTGCGCGTGTGGGCGTGAACGCCCATTTAGTGGGAGTCAATATTGAAGCTGGAAATGAGAAATTTTCGACGGGGCCCATAAAAGTCGCTCAAGTTACACAAAACCGCGCTCCCGGCATGATAACAGGGGCACGCACGGCCGGAGACAAAGCTCCCCTGGGTAGCCTCTGGCAGCCTGTAGGGGCAAGTGCTGTCGCAAACACACACACACAGAGAGACCCATACTCATAGAGACCCACAGAGACCCATACTCATAGACCCATACTCATAGAGACCCACACTCATAGAGACCCACACAGACCCACAGAGACCCACACTCATAGAGACCCACACAGACCCATACTCATAGAGACCCACAGAGACCCACAGAGACTCACAGAGACCCATACTCATAGAGACCCACACAGACCCACACTCATAGAGACCCATACTCATAGAGACCCATACTCATAGAGACCCACACAGACCCATACTCATAGACCCATACTCATAGAGACCCACACTCATAGAGACCCACACAGACCCACAGAGACCCACACTCATAGAGACCCACACAGACCCATACTCATAGAGACTCACAGAGACCCACAGAGACTCACAGAGACCCATACTCATAGAGACCCACACAGACCCACACTCATAGAGACCCACACTCATAGAGACCCAAACTCATAGAGACCCACACAGACCCATACTCATAGAGACCCACAGAGACCCACACAGACCCATACTCATAGAGACCCACACAGACCCACAGAGACCCATACTCATAGAGACCCACACAGACCCACAGAGACCCATACTCATAGAGACCCACACAGACCCACAGAGAACCATACTCATAGACCCATACTCATAGAGACCCACACTCATAGAGACCCACACAGACCCATACTCATAGAGACCCACAGAGACCCACAGAGACTCACAGAGACCCATACTCATAGAGACCCACACAGACCCACAGAGACCCATACTCATAGAGACCCATACTCATAGAGACCCACGGAGACCCACAGAGACCCACAGAGACTCACAGAAATCCACAAAGAACCACACAGACCCACACTCATAGAGACCCACACAGACCCATAGAGACCCACAGAGACCCACAGAGACTCACAGAGACTCACAGAGACCCATAGAGACCCACACTCACTCACCCACTCACTCACTCACCCACTCACGCACCCACCCACTCACTGACCCACTCACCCCCTCACTCACCCACTCACTCACCCACTCACTCACTCACCCACTCACGCACCCACCCACTCACTCACCCACTCACTCACCCACTCACTCACCCACTCACTCACTCACCCACTCACCCACCCACTAACTCACCCACTCACCCACTCACTCACCCACCCACTTACTCACCCACTCACTCACCCACCCACCCACCCACTCACTCACCAACTCACTCACTCACCCACTCACTTACTCACTCACCCACTCACTCACCCACCAACTCACTCACCCACTCACCCACTCACTCACTCACTCACCCACCCACTCACTCACTCACCCACCCACTCACTCACTCACTCACCCACTCACCCAACTCAATCACCCACTTACTCACTCACCCACCCACTCACCCACTCACTCACTCACCGACTCACCCACTCACTCACTCACCACCCACTCACCCACCCACCCACCCACTCACCCACTCACGCACTCACTCACCCACTCACCCACTCACTCACTCACCCACTCACTCACTCACTCACGCATCCACCCACTCACCCACTCACTCACCCACTCACCCAATCACTCACTCACCCACTCACCCACCCACTCACTCACCCACTCACCCACTCACCCACCCGCTCACTCACCAACTCACCCACCCACTCACTCACTCACTCACCCACTCAATCACTCACCCACTCACCCACCCACTCACCCACTCACCCACTCACTCACCCACTTACCCACTCACTCACTCACCCACTCACTCACTCACTCACCCACCCACTCACTCACCCACTCACCCAATCACTCACTCACCCACTCGCTTACTCACTCACCCACTCACTCACTCACCCACCAACTCACTAACCCACTCACCCACTCACTCACTCACTCACCCACTCACTCACTCACTCACCCAACTCAATCACCCACTTACTCACTCACCCACCCACTCACCCACTCACTCACTCACCGACTCACCCACTCACTCACTCACCACCCACTCACCCACTCACCCACCCACCCACCCACTCACTCACCCACTCACCCACTCACTCACTAACCCACTCACTCACTCACTCATCCACCCACTCCCCCACTCACTAACCCACTCACCCAATCACTCACTCACCCACTCAACCACCCACTCACTCACCCACTCACCCATTCACCCACCCACTCACTCACCAACTCACCCACCCACTCACTCACTCACTCACCCACTCACTCACTCACTCACCCACTCACCCACCCACTCACCCACTCACCCACTCACTCACCCACTCACCCACTCACTCACTCACTCACCCACTCACTCACTCACTCACCCACCCACTCACTCACCCACTCACCCACTCACTCACTCACTAACTCACCCACCCACCCACTCACCCACTCACCCACTCACTCACCCACTCACCCACTCACTCACTCACCCACTCACTCACCCACTCACCCAATCACTCAGTCACCCACTCACCCACCCACTCACTCACCCACTCACCCACTCACTCACTCACCAACTCACCCACCCACTCACTCACTCACTCACACACTCAATCACTCACCCACTCACCCACTCACTCACCCCACTCACCCACTCACTCACTCACCCACTCACTCACTCACCCACCCACTCACTCACTCACCCACTCACCCACTCACTCACCCACTCACTCACTCACCCACCAACTCACTCACCCACTCACCCACTCACTCACCCACCCACTCACTCACCCACTCACTCACCCACTCACTCACTCACTCACCCACTCACCCACCCACTAACTCACCCACTCACCCACTCACTCACCCACCCACTTACTCACCCACTCACTCACCCACCCACCCACCCACTCACTCACCAACTCACTCACTCACCCACTCACTTACTCACTCACCCACTCACCCACCAACTCACTCACCCACTCACCCACTCACTCACTCACTCACCCACTCACTCACTCACCCACCCACTCACTCACTCACTCACTCACCCACTCACCCAACTCAATCACCCACTTACTCACTCACCCACCCACTCACCCACTCACTCACTCACCGACCCACCCACTCACTCACTCACCACCCACTCACCCACCCACCCACCCACTCACCCACTCACGCACTCACTCACCCACTCACCCACTCACTCACTCACCCACTCACTCACTCACTCACGCATCCACCCACTCACCCACTCACTCACCCACTCACCCAATCACTCACTCACCCACTCACCCACCCACTCACTCACCCACTCACCCACTCACCCACCCGCTCACTCACCAACTCACCCACCCACTCACTCACTCACTCACCCACTCAATCACTCACCCACTCACCCACCCACTCACCCACTCACCCACTCACTCACCCACTAACCCACTCACTCACTCACCCACTCACTCACTCACTCACCCACCCACTCACTCACCCACTCACCCAATCACTCACTCACCCACTCGCTTACTCACTCACCCACTCACTCACTCACCCACCAACTCACTAACCCACTCACCCACTCACTCACTCACTCACCCACCCACTCACTCACTCACTCACCCACTCACCCAACTCAATCACCCACATACTCACTCACCCACCCACTCACCCACTCACTCACTCACCGACTCACCCACTCACTCACTCACCACCCACTCACCCACTCACCCACCCACCCACCCACTCACTCACCCACTCACCCACTCACTCACTAACCCACTCACTCACTCACTCATCCACCCACTCCCCCACTCACTAACCCACTCACCCAATCACTCACTCACCCACTCAACCACCCACTCACTCACCCACTCACCCACTCACCCACCCACTCACTCACCAACTCACCCACCCACTCACTCACTCACTCACCCACTCACTCACTAACTCACCCACTCACCCACCCACTCACCCACTCACCCACTCACTCACCCACTCACCCACTCACTCACTCACTCACCCACTCACTCACTCACTCACCCACCCACTCACTCACCCACTCACCCACTCACTCACTCACCACCCACTCACCCACCCACCCACCCACTCACCCACTCACCCACTCACCCACTCACCCACTCACTCACTCACCCAATCACTCACCCACTCACCCAATCACTCAGTCACCCAACCACTCACCCACCCACTCACTCACCCACTCACCCACTCACTCACTCACCAACTCACCCACCCACTCACTCACTCACTCACACACTCAATCACTCACCCACTCACCCACTCACTCACCCCACTCACCCACTCACTCACTCACCCACTCACTCACTCACCCACCCACTCACTCACTCACCCACTCACCCACTCACTCACCCACTCACTCACTCACCCACCAACTCACTCACCCACTCACCCACTCACTCACCCACCCACTCACTCACTCACTCACCCACCCACCCACTCACTCACTCACTCACCCACTCACCCAACTCAATCACCCACTTACTCACTCACCCACCCACTCACCCACTCACTCACTCACCGACTCACCCACTCACTCACTCACCACCCACTCACCCACTCACCCACCCACCCACCCACTCACCCACTCACCCACTCACTCACTCACCCACTCACTCACTCACTCATCCACCCACTCACCCACTCACTCACCCACTCACCCACCCACTCGCTCACCCACTCACCCACTCACCCACTCACTCACTCACCAACTCACCCACCCACTCACTCACTCACCCACTCAATCACTCACCCACTCACCCACCCACTCACCCACTCACCCACTCACTCACCTACTCACCCACTCACTCACTCACCCACTCACTCACTCACTCACCCACCCACTCACTCACCCACTCACCCAATCACTCACTCACCCACTCACTTACTCACTCACCCACTCACTCACTCACCCACCAACTCACTCACCCACTCACCCACTCACTAACTAACTCACTCACTCACCCACCCACTCACTCACTAACTCACCCACCCACCCACTCACTCACTCACTCACCCACTCACCCAACTCAATCACCCACTTACTCACTCACCCACCCACTCACCCACTCACTCACTCACCCACTCACCCACTCACTCACCCACCACCCACTCACCCACTCACACACCCACCCACCCACTCACCCACTTACCCACTCACTCACCCACTCACCCACTCACTCACTCACTCACCCACTCACTCACTCACTCATCCACCCACTCACCCACTCACACACCCACTCACTCACCCAATCACTCACTCACCCACTCACCCACCCACTCACTCACCCACTCACCCACTCACCCACCCACTCACTCACCAACTCACCCACCCACTCACTCACTCACCCACTCACTCACTCACCCACTCACCCACCCACTCACCCACTCACCCACTCACTCACCCACTCACCCACTCACTCACTCACCCACTCACCCATCCACTCACTCACCCACTCACCCAATCACTCACTCACCCACTCATGCACTCACCCACCCACTCACCCACTCACCCACCCACTCACTCACCCACTCACCTACTCACTCACCAACTCACTCACTCACCCACTCACCCACCGAATCACTCACCCACTCACCCACTCACCCACCGAATCACTCACCCACTCACCCACTCACCCACCCACTCACTCACCCACTCACCCACTCACCCACCCACTCACTGACTCACTCACTCACTCACCCACTCACTCATCCACTCACCCACCCACTCACCCACTCACTCACCCACTCACCCACCCACTCACTCACCCACTCACCCACTCACTCACCCACTCACCCACTCACCCACCCACTCACTCACCCACTCACTCACTCACTCACCCACCCACTCACTCACCCACTCACCCAATCACTCACCCACCCACTCACTCACTCACTCACCCACTCACTCATCTACTCACCCACCCACTCACCGACTCACCCACTCACTCACTCACTCACCCACCCACTCACTCACTCACTCACCCACTCACCCAACTCAATCACCCACTTACTCACTCACCCACCCACTCACCCACTCACTCACTCACCGACTCACCCACTCACTCACTCACCACCCACTCACCCACTCACCCACCCACCCACCCACTCACTCACCCACTCACCCACTCACTCACTAACCCACTCACTCACTCACTCATCCACCCACTCCCCCACTCACTAACCCACTCACCCAATCACTCACTCACCCACTCAACCACCCACTCACTCACCCACTCACCCACTCACCCACCCACTCACTCACCAACTCACCCACCCACTCACTCACTCACTCACCCACTCACTCACTCACTCACCCACTCACCCACCCACTCACCCACTCACCCACTCACTCACCCACTCACCCACTCACTCACTCACTCACCCACTCACTCACTCACTCACCCACCCACTCACTCACCCACTCACCCACTCACTCACTCACCACCCACTCACCCACCCACCCACCCACTCACCCACTCACCCACTCACCCACTCACTCACTCATCCACTCACTCACCCACTCACCCAATCACTCAGTCACCCACTCACCCACCCACTCACTCACCCACTCACCCACTCACTCACTCACCAACTCACCCACCCACTCACTCACTCACTCACACACTCAATCACTCACCCACTCACCCACTCACTCACCCCACTCACCCACTCACTCACTCACCCACTCACTCACTCACCCACCCACTCACTCACTCACCCACTCACCCACTCACTCACCCACTCACTCACTCACCCACCAACTCACTCACCCACTCACCCACTCACTCACCCACCCACTCACTCACTCACTCACCCACCCACCCACCCACTCACTCACTCACTCACCCACTCACCCAACTCAATCACCCACTTACTCACTCACCCACCCACTCACCCACTCACTCACTCACTCACCGACTCACCCACTCACTCACTCACCACCCACTCACCCACTCACCCACCCACCCACCCACTCACCCACTCACCCACTCACTCACTCACCCACTCACTCACTCACTCATCCACCCACTCACCCACTCACTCACCCCCTCACCCACCCACTCGCTCACCCACTCACCCACTCACCCACTCACTCACTCACCAACTCACCCACCCACTCACTCACTCACCCACTCAATCACTCACCCACTCACCCACCCACTCACCCACTCACCCACTCACTCACCCACTCACCCACTCACTCACTCACCCACTCACTCACTCACTCACCCACCCACTCACTCACCCACTCACCCAATCACTCACTCACCCACTCACTTACTCACTCACCCACTCACTCACTCACCCACCAACTCACTCACCCACTCACCCACTCACTAACTAACTCACTCACTCACCCACCCACTCACTCACTAACTCACCCACCCACCCACTCACTCACTCACTCACCCACTCACCCAACTCAATCACCCACTTACTCACTCACCCACCCACTCACCCACTCACTCACTCACCGACTCACCCACTCACTCACTCACCACCCACTCACCCACTCACCCACCCACCCACCCACTCACCCACTTACCCACTCACTCACCCACTCACCCACTCACTCACTCACTCACCCACTCACTCACTCACTCATCCACCCACTCACCCACTCACACACCCACTCACTCACCCAATCACTCACTCACCCACTCACCCACCCACTCACTCACCCACTCACCCACTCACCCACCCACTCACTCACCAACTCACCCACCCACTCACTCACTCACCCACTCACTCACTCACCCACTCACCCACCCACTCACCCACTCACCCACTCACTCACCCACTCACCCACTCACTCACTCACCCACTCACTCACTCACCCATCCACTCACTCACCCACTCACCCAATCACTCACTCACCCACTCATGCACTCACCCACCCACTCACCCACTCACCCACCCACTCACTCACCCACTCACCTACTCACTCACCAACTCACTCACCCAATCACTCACTCACCCACTCACCCACCGAATCACTCACCCACTCACCCACTCACCCACCCACTCACTCACCCACTCACCCACCCACTCACTGACTCACTCACTCACTCACCCACTCACTCATCCACTCACCCACCCACTCACCCACTCACTCACCCACTCACCCACCCACTCACTCACCCACTCACCCACTCACTCACCCACTCACCCAATCACTTACTCACCCACTCACCCACCCACTTACTCACCCACTCACCCACTCACCCACCCACTCACTCACCCACTCACCCACCCACTCACTCACTCACTCACCCACTCACTCATCTACTCACCCACCCACTCACCGACTCACCCACCCACTCACCCACCCACTCACCCACTCACTCACCCACACACCCAATCACTCACTCACCCACTCACCCACCCACTCACTCACCCACTCACCCACTCACCCATCCACTCACTCACCCATTCACCCACCCACTCACTCACTCACCCACTCACTCATCCACTCACCCACACACTCACCCTCTCACTCACTCACCCACCCACTCACTCACCCACCCACTCACTCACCCACTCACCCACCCACCCACTCACTCACTCACTCACCCACTCACCCAGCCACTCACCCAGCCACTCACCCACCCACTCACCCACCCACTCACCCACCCTCTCACTCACCCGCCCACTCACCCACCCACTCACCCACTCACCCACCCACTCACTCACTCACTCACCCACTCACTCACCCACCCACCCACTAACCCACCCACTCACCCACTCACCCACTCACCCACCCACTCACCCACCCACTCACTCACCCACTCACCCACCCACTCACTCACCCACTCACTCACTCACTCACCCACTCACCCACTCACCCACCCACTCACCCACTCACTCACCCACTCACTCACTCACCCACCCAATCACTCACTCACCCATTCACCCACTCACTCACCCACTCACTCACTCACCCACCCACTCACTCACTCACTCACCCACTCACTCACCCACCCACCCACTAACCCACCCACTCACCCACTCACCCACTCACCCACCCACTCACCCACCCACTCACCCACTCA
>NW_022639209.1:0-91562 GCF_010993605.1 Petromyzon marinus
TGGTGGTTGTTGTTGTTTGACTTTGCATCCCCACTTGGATGCATTGCACACAGCACCTGGTGGTTGCTGTACATTGTGGTGCCCTTTCTTTTTCCAAGGAATATTTTTTTTGCCGGGTTTTTTGCTGTCCCACGGATTTTCTGTTTCTGCACAAAGTCAACACGCAGCAGTCGCTTTAAGATGTTTATTTTTTATTTTTCCTGTTAGTGTTTTTTTTTTCGTATTTTTGTTTTGCTTGTTGTTGTTTGGTTGTAGTTGTTCTTGTGGTTGTGGTTGCGACCCGATCCAACAGCCGCATGGCTCACAGGGCTATTACCCGAAGGAAAGAAGTTGAACACTGAAACTGGGTTAAAGTTCAGCTGCAAGATTTGTGGATGAGACAAAAGACAGAGTGAGTTTATGGAAAGCGTGGGAAGAATAGAAAAAAAATGGCCGCTGGTGGCTTCATCCACCCAGAACAGAATACAACTTGCACAGTGCAACACACCACCAGCTGACTTGTGGTGAGTCTACGGGTCTCTGTGTGGTGAGTCTGTGGGTCTCTGTGTGGTGAGTCTGTGGGTCTCTGTGTGGTGAGTGGTGAGTCTGTGGGTCTCTGTATGGTGAGTCTGTGGGTCTCTGTGTGGTGAGTGGTGAGTCTGTGGGTCTCTGTGTGGTGAGTCTGTGGGTCTCTGTGTGGTGAGTCTGTGGGTCTCTGTGTGGTGAGTCTGTGGGTCTCTGTGTGGTGAGTCTGTGGGTCTCTGTGTGGTGAGTCTGTGGGTCTCTGTGTGGTGAGTCTGTGGGTCCCTGTGTGGTGAGTCCGTGGGTCTCTGTGTGTGAGTCTACGGGTCTCTGTGTGGGTCTCTGTGTGGTGAGTCTGTGGGTCACTGTGTGGTGAGTCTGTGGGTCTCTGCGTGGTGAGTCTGTGGGTCTCTGTGTGTGAGTCTACGGGTCTCTGTGTGGTGAGTCTGTGGGTCTCTGTGCGGTGAGTCTGTGGGTCTCTGTATGGTAAGTCTGTGGGTCTCTGTGTGGTGAGTGGTGAGTCTGTGGGTCTCTGTGTGGTGAGTCTATGGGTCTCTGTGCGGTGAGTCTGTGTGTCTCTGTGTGATGAGTCTGTGGGTCTCTGTGTGGTGAGTCTGCGGGTCCCTGTGTGGTAAGTCTGTGGGTCTCTGTGTGGTGAGTGGTGAGTCTATGGGTCTCTGTATGGTGAGTCTGTGGGTCTCTGTGTGGTGAGTGGTGAGTCTGTGGGTCTCTGTGTGGTGAGTCTGTGGGTCTCTGTGTGGTGAGTGGTGAGTCTATGGGTCTCTGTGTGGTGAGTCCGTGGGTCTCTGTGTGGTGAGTCTGTGGGTCTCTGTGTGGTGAGTCTGTGGGTCTCTGTGTGGTGAGTCTGTGGGTCTCTGTGTGGTGAGTGGTGAGTCTATGGGTCCCTGTGTGGTGAGTCCGTGGGTCTCTGTGTGTTGAGTCTGTGGGTCTCTGTGTGGTGAGTCTGTGGGTCTCTGTGTGGTGAGTCTGTGGGTATCTGTGTGGTGAGTCTGTGGGTATCTGTGTGGTGAGTCTGTGGGTCTCTGTGTGGTGAGTGGTGAGTCTGTGGGTCTCTGTGTGTGAGTCTACGGGTCTCTGTGTGGTGAGTCTGTGGGTCTCTGTGTGGTGAGTCTGTGGGTCTCTGTGTGGTGAGTGGTGAGTCTGTGGGTCTCTGTGTGGTGAGTCTGTGGGTCTCTGTATGGTGGGTCTGTGGGTCTCTGTGTGGTGAGTCTGTGGGTCTCTGTGTGGTGAGTCTGTGGGTCTCTGTGTGGTGAGTGGTGAGTCTGTGGGTCTCTGTGTGGTGAGTCTGTGGGTCTCTGTGTGGTGAGTGGTGAGTCTGTGGGTCTTTGTGTGTGTGAGTCTGTGGGTCTCTGTATGGTGGGTCTGTGGGTCTCTGTGTGGTGAGTCTGTGGGTCTCTGTGTGGTGAGTCTGTGGGTCTCTGTGTGGTGAGTGGTGAGTCTGTGGGTCTCTGTATGGTGAGTCTGTGGGTCTTTGTGCGGTGAGTCTGTGGGTCTCTGTGTGGTGAGTCTATGGGTCTCTGTGTGGTGAGTCTATGGGTCTCTGTGTGGTGAGTCTATGGGTCTTTGTGTGGTGAGTCTATGGGTCTCTGTGTGGTGAGTCTATGGGTCTCTATGTGGTGAGTCTGTGGGTCTCTGTGTGATGAGTCTATGGGTCTCTGTGTGGTGAGTCTATGTGTCTCTGTGTGGTGAGTCTGTGGGTCTCTGTGCGGTGAGTCTATGTGTCTCTGTTTGATGAGTCTATGGGTCTTTGTGTGTGTGTGTCTATCTCTCTGTGTAGATGTTGACTACCTCGCCTGGTCTACAGGAGGTCGTGGGTTCTATCCCTCTAACCCTAACTATGCCTGCTACTGCTGCTGCTGTATATTTGAAATCTGTGTGTGTGTGTCTCTCTCGATCCCGGTGTAGATGTTGACCACCTCGCCTGGCACGCGCCATTGGTTGACTGCCGTGCCAGGCTAGGTGCACGAGGAGGAAGTCACGGGACAGACCCCCTGTAAAGTGGCCACAACATTGGCGACAACATATTAAAAAAATGTGTTCACGTTTTTTGGGGGGTTTTTGGCCGTGTCTTTGTTCATTGTAGTACTGAGTTAGACTGATGTCCTTAATCTTAGTTGTCTTGTGGTTGTGGTTGTTGTTGTTGGAATAGGTTTTACCCTTTTAACTGGCACAAAAACTGACACCTTAATTCACGTGTCAGTATTTTGTGCCAGTTATAAGGGTAAAAACCTATTCCTATATCTTGTTTACTGGCAAAGGAGGTCTCATAATGTAAATGCTCACCCCGAGCACCTCAATACTCTGATGGTGCGCTGTTTTTGAGTTGTACGCCTTTTGGCGTCTTCTGGTCCAACACCAGTGGAGAGACTAAAGGGGCTCTAAGAAAAGCCGTCTCTGGTGTGGACCAATCAAATTCAAGGACAGTGCCAATGTCATCATTATCAGAGTCGTCTCTTTTTGTTTGCATTGTTGACTGCTTGTGTTGTGGTTATTGCAAACACGATGCCTTGAATAAAGGTTGTCAGTTTTTTGTGTGCCAGTTAAAAAGGGTAAAAACCTATTCCTATATCTTGCTACTGGCAAAGGAGGTCTCATAGTGTAAAGGCTTATCCCGAGCTCTCAATACTCTGATGGTTCGCTGCTGTTTTTGAGTTGTACGCCTTTTGGCGTCTTCTGGTCCAACACCAGTGGAGAGACTAAAGGCCTCTAAGAAAAGCCGTCTCGAGTGTGGACCAATCAAATTCAAGGACAGTGCCAATATCATCATCATTATCAGAGTTGTCTCTTTTTGTTTGCATTTTTGACTGCTTGTGTTGTGGTTATTGCAAACACGATGCCTTGAATGAAGGTGTCATTTTGTTGTGCCAGTTAAAAAGGTTAAAACCTATTCCTATATCTTGTTTACTGGCAAAGGAGGTCTCATAATGTTGTGGTTATTGTTGTTGTTGTTGACTTGCATCCCACTGGGATTTTTGTTCCACACAGCGTTGGTGTGCACGGTGATATTTTCAGGAATATTTTTAACACGTAGGCTTTCGCGACCAATATTATTCATAATAAAGGTTGTTTTTGGGTTAGATCGCGTTTATTTATAAATGTGTCGTAACCCTCCACCACCCGACACGGCCAATCAGCAAAAAAAGTGTCACGTTGACAAGACAAATAATTCACTACTTCAGCCCACCGGTGTGTTGAAGAGTGAATCCACAACATTTACAGTTTGAGTAGTACGACGTTTCGCTGGTAAATACATCCAGCATCATCGGGCAATTCGCCAGAATGGTAAAGCCCTCGCTTGCTGATTGGCCGTGTCGGGTGGTGGAGGGTTACGACACATTTATAAATAAACGTGATCTAACCCGAAAAACAACCTTTATTATGAGGAATACTTTTGATGTTTTTTTTTTGTGTGTGTCCTGGATTTTCTGTTCGCACAAGTCAACACAAAGTCACTTTAAGATGTTTTTTATCTCGTTCGTGTTTTTGTTTTTTTGTTTGGCTTGTTGAGGTTGCACGCGATTCAAGAGCCGAATGGCTCACAAGGGGCTACATCACAAATAAATGAAAACTATTAAATGAATGAGCTGTGTGTCACTTTGCTGCAATGTTCCGCCGAGCTGCCGGGTGGTTTCCGTCGTCAGATAAGCGGTCTGGGCACTGTCACAACTTCTCAGCATCACTACCATCTGGCTGATATCATCATCATCGTGATCACCACGTGGGAATGTACTTCAGGAGCCAAATACTCGAAACGCTTGCTTGTACGTACCCATAAAGGAGCCATAGAGACCCACAGAGACCCACAGAGACCCATACTTACAGAGACCCACACTCATAGAGACCCACAGAGACCCACACTCATAGAGACCCACACTCATAGAGACCCACAGAGACCCACACTCATAGAGACCCACAGAGACCCACACTCATTGAGACCCATACTCAAAGAGACCCACAGAGACCCATACTCATAGAGACCCACAGAGACCCACACTCATAGAGACCCATACTCATAGAGACCCACAGAGACCCAGACTCACAGAGACCCACAGAGACCCACACTCATAGAGACCCACAGACACCCATACAGAGATACAGAGACCCACAGAGACCCAGACTCATAGAGACCCACAGAGACCCAGACTCATAGAGACCCACAGAGACCCAGACTCACAGAGACCCGCAGAGACCCAGACTCATAGAGACCCATAGAACTAACAGCACTTGCCCCTACAGCACTGCTAGAGGCTACCTGGGGGAGCTTTGTCTGTGTGTAGTGTGTGTAGTACATACAGTGAGGGAAAAAAGTATTTGATCCCCTGCTGATTTTGTACGTTTGCCCACTGACAAAGAAATGATCAGTCTATAATTTTAATGGTAGGTTTTTTTGAACAGTGAGAGACAGAATAACAAACAAAAATCCAGAAAAACGCATGTCAAAAATGTTATTAGTTGGAATCTAACCCACGACCTCCTGCAGAGGAGGCGAGGTAGTCAACATCTCTCAGGGACTGGGATCGAACCCACGACCTGTAGAGCCGGCGAGGTAGTCAACATCTCCCAGTGTCTGATATCGAACCCACGACCTCCTGCGTACCAGGCGAGGTAGTCAACATCTCTCAGGGTCTGGGATCGAACCCACGACCTCCTGTGTACCAGGCGAGGTAATCAACATCTCCCAGGGTCTGGGATCGAACCCACGACCCTCCTGTGTACCAGGAGAGGTAGTCAACATCTCCCAGGTTCTGGGATCGAACCCACGACCTCCTGCGTACCAGGAGAGGTAGTCAACATCTCTCAGGGTCTGGGATCGAACCCACGAACTCCTGTGTACCAGGCGAGGTAGTCAACATCTCCCAGGGTCTGGGATCGAACCCACGACCTCCTGTGTACCAGGCGAGGTAGTCAACATCTCCCAGGGTCTGGGATCGAACCCACGACCTCCTGTGTACCAGGAGAGGTAGTCAACATCTCCCAGGGTCTGGGATCGAATCCACGACACTCCTGCGTACCAGGAGAGGTAGTCAACATCTCACAGTGTCTGGGATCGAATCCACGACACTCCTGTGTACCAGGAGAGGTAGTCAACATCTCCCAGGGTCTGGGATCGAACCCACGGATCCTCCTGTGTACCAGGAGAGGTAGTCAACATCTCCCAGGGTCTGGGATAGAACCCACGATCCTCCTGCGTACCAGGCGACGTAGTCAACATCTCTCAGGGTCTGGGATCGAACCCACGATCCTCCTGTATACCAGGCGAGCTAGTCAACATCTCCCAGGGTCTGGGATCGAACCCACGATCCTCCTGTGTACCAGGAGAGGTAGTCAACATCTCTCGGGGTCTGGGATCGAACCCACGATCCTCCTGTGTACCAGGAGAGGTAGTCAACATCTCACAGGGTCTGGGATCGAACCCACGACCCTCCTGTGTACCAGGAGAGGTAGTTAACAACTCCCAGGGTCTGGGATCGAACCCACGACCTCCTGTGTACCAGGAGAGGTAGTCAATATCTCTCAGGGTCTGGGATCGAACCCACGATCCTCCTGTGTACCAGGCGAGGTAGTCAACATCTCCCAGGGTCTGGGATAGAACCCACGACCTCCTGTGTACCAGGAGAGGTAGTCAACATCTCTCAGGGTCTGGGATCGAATCCACGATCCTCCTGCGTACCAGGAGAGGTAGTCAACATCTCCCAGGGTCTGGGATCGAACCCACGATCCTCCTGTGTACCAGGAGAAGTAGTCAACATCTCTCAGTGTCTGGGATCGAACCCACGATCCTCCTGCGAACCAGGAGAGGTAGTCAACATCTCTCAGTGTCTGGGATCGAACCCACGATCCTCCTGTGTACCAGGAGAGGTAGTCAACATCTCCCAGGGTCTGGGATCGAACCCACGATCCTCCTGTGTACCAGGAGAGGTAGTCAACATCTCTCAGGGTCTGTGATCGAACCCACGATCCTCCTGTGTACCAGGCGAGGTAGTCAACATCTCTCGGGGTCTGGGATCGAACCCATGACCTCCTGTGTACCAGGAGAGGTAGTCAACATCTTACAGTGTCTGGGATCGAACCCACGACCCTCCTGTGTACCAGGAGAGGTAGTCAACATCTCTCAGGGTCTGGGATCGAACCCACGACCTCCTGCGTACCAGGAGAGGTAGTCAACATCTCCCACTGTGACCGCTGCCGATTTGTGGAGCCGCTGAACCCAAACGAACCCTCCTCTTGTCTTGCCCCACGCAGAGTTGTTGGTGGTGGTGGTGGTGGGAGGTGTTCTTGGGGTTGATGTTGTTGATGTAACTCAACCCCACCTCACCTTACACCCACACCACCCACCCACAACACCACCCACACCACCACCAGCAGCAGCAACAACAAAAAGAGTTTTTTTTTTTAGTTTGAAAAACTAAATCTCAAGTGGTGAAACGAGTTTGGTCCGGTCATTCTTGCGTTACTGGAGCACTCCCTCACTCCCTCCCTCTCTACTCCCTCCCTCTCTACTCTCTACTCTCTCTGCTCTCACTCTCTACTCTCTCTGCTCTCACTCTCTACTCTCTCTGCTCTCACTCTCTACTCGCTCCTTTTTTAGTTTTTAATCCCAATGCTTTGTTTAACGTGCCCCCCCCCCCCCCCCTGTTAACGTGAACGAGTTCACAAAGACAGATTTCACGTTCTGGTCTCCTTCTTCTTACTCCATCACTGTCTGTCTGTCTCTGTCTGTCTGTCTCTCTCTACCCCCTCTGTCTCTCTCTGTCTATCTGTCTGTCTGTCTCTACCCCCTCTCTCTACCCCCTCTCTCTCTACCCCCTCTCTCTCTCTACCCCCTCTCTCTCTCTACCCCCTCTGTCTCTACCCCCTCTCTCTCTCTCTACCCCCTCTCTCTCTACCCCCCCTCTCTCTCTACCCCCTCTCTCTACCCCCTCTCTCTACCCCCTCTCTCTCTCTACCCCTCTCTCTCTACCCCCTCTCTCTCTACCCCCCTCTCTCTCTACCCCCTCTCTTTCTACCCCCTCTCTCTACCCCCCCCCTCTCTCTCTACCCCCCCCCCCCCTCTCTCTCTCTACCCCCTCTCTCTCTCTACCCCCTCTCTCTACCCCCTCTCTCTACCCCCTCTCTCTCTCTACCTCTCTCTCTACCCCCCCTCTCTACCCTCTCTCTCTACCCCCTCTCTTTCTACCCCCTCTCTCTCTACCCCCTCTCTCTCTCTACCCTCTCTCTCTACCCCCCTCTCTCTCTACCTCTCTCTCTCTACCCCCTCTCTCTCTACCCCCTCTCTCTCTCTACCCTCTCTCTCTACCCCCCTCTCTCTCTACCTCTCTCTCTCTACCCCCTCTCTCTCTCTACCCCCTCTCTCTACCCCCTCTCTCTCTCTACCTCTCTCTCTCTACCCCCCCTCTCTACCCTCTCTCTCTACCCCCCTCTCTCTCTCTACCCTCTCTCTCTACCCCCCTCTCTCTCTACCCCCTCTCTCTCTCTACCCCCTCTCTCTCTACCCCCTCTCTCTCTACCCCCTCTCTCTCTACCCCTCTCTCTCTACCCCCTCTCTCTCTACCCCCTCTCTCTACCCCCCCCCTCTCTCTCTCTACCCCCTCTCTCTCTCTACCCCCTCTCTCTCTACCCCCTCTCTCTCTACCCCCTCTCTTCGCTACCCCCTCTCTCTCTCTACCCCCTCTCTCTCTACCCCCTCTCTCTACCCTCTCTCTCTACCCCCTCTCTCTCTACCCCCTCTCTCTCTACCTCTCTCTCTCTACCCCCTCTCTCTACCCCCTCTCTCTCTACCCCCCTCTCTCTCTACCCCCTCTCTCTCTACCCCCTCTCTCTCTACCCCCTCTCTCTCTACCCCCTCTCTCTACCCTCTCTCTCTACCCCCTCTCTCTACCCTCTCTCTCTCTCTCTACCCCCCTCTCTCTCTACCCCTCTCTCTCTCTACCCCCTCTCTCTCTACCCCCTCTCTCTCTCTACCCCCCTCTCTCTCTCTCCCCCCTCTCTCTCTACCCCCTCTCTCTCTACCCCCTCTCTCTCTACCCCCTCTCTCTCTACCCCCTCTCTCTACCCCCCCCCCCTCTCTCTCTCTACCCCCTCTCTCTCTCTACCCCCTCTCTCTCTACCCCCTCTCTCTCTACCCCCTCTCTCGCTACCCCCTCTCTCTCTACCCCCTCTCTCTACCCTCTCTCTCTACCCCCTCTCTCTCTACCCCCTCTCTCTCTACCTCTCTCTCTCTACCCCCTCTCTCTACCCCCTCTCTCTCTACCCCCCTCTCTCTCTACCCCCTCTCTCTCTACCCCCTCTCTCTCTACCCCCTCTCTCTCTACCCCCTCTCTCTACCCCCTCTCTCTACCCCCTCTCTCTACCCTCTCTCTCTCTCTACCCCCCTCTCTCTCTACCCCTCTCTCTCTACCCCCTCTCTCTCTACCCCTCTCTCTCTCTACCCCCTCTCTCTCTCTACCCCCTCTCTCTCTCTACCCCCTCTCTCTCTCTACCCCCTCTCTCTCTACCCCCCTCTCTCTCTACCTCCTCTCTCTCTACCCCCTCTCTCTCTACCCTCTCTCTCTACCCCCTCTTTCTCTCTACCCCCTCTCTCTCTACCCCCTCTCTCTCTCTCTACCACCTCTCTCTCTACCCCTCTCTCTCTCTCTCTACCCCCTCTCTCTCTCTACCCTCTCTCTCTCTCTACCCCCTCTCTCTCTACCCCCTCTCTCTCTACCCCCTCTCTCTCTCTCTACCCCCTCTCTCTCTACCCCCTCTCTCTCTCTACCCCCTCTCTCTCTACCCCCTCTCTCTCTCTCTACCCCCTCTCTCTCTACCCCTCTCTCTCTACCCCCTCTCTCTACCTCCTCTCTCTCTACCCCCTCTCTCTCTACCCCCTCTCTCTCTACCCCCCCTCTCTACCCTCTCTCTCTCTCTACCCCCTCTCTCTCTCTACCCCCTCTCTCTCTACCCCCTCTACCCCCTCTCTACCCTCTCTCTCTACCCTCTCTCTCTCTACCCCCTCTCTCTCTCTACCCCCCCTCTCTCTCTACCCCCTCTTTCTCTACCCCCCCTCTCTCTCTACCCCCTCTCTCTCTACCCCATCTCTCTCTACCCTCTCTCTCTACCCCCTCTCTCTCTACCCCCTCTCTCTCTCGACAAGTGATGCATCTGTACGCATTCCTTCCCACAGTCAAACGGCCTCACAGCTCCATCTCCATCTCCTCCCTCCCTCTCCTCCTCCCTCACCCCCTTCGTCTCCTCCTTCCTCCGTAGAGATGTTGACTACCTCGCCCGGTATACAGGAAGTCGTGGGTTCCATCCCCAGACACACACAGAGATGTTGACTGCCTCGCCTGGTATACAGGAGGTCGTGGGTTCCATCCCCAGACACACACAGAGATGTTGACTGCCTCGCCTGGTCTACAGGAAGTCGTGGGTTCTATCCCTGTAACCCTGACGGTGCCTGCTGCTACTGCTGTAGATTTGGAGTCTGTGTGTCTCTCTCTGTGCAGATGTTGACTACCTCGCCCGGTATACAGGAGGTCGTGGGTTCCATCCCTGTAATCCTGACGATGCCTGCTGCTACTGCTGCTGCTGTGTATGTGGAGTCTGTGTTTGTGTGTGTCTCTCTGTGTGTAGATGTTGACTACCTCGCCTGATCTACAGGAGGTCGTGGGTTCCATCCCTGTAACCCTGACGATGCCTGCTACTGCTGCTGTTTATATATCTGGAGTCTGTGTGTGTGTGTCTCTCTGTGTGTAGATGTTGACTACCTCGCCTGATCTACAGGAGGTCGTGGGTTCCATCCCTGTAACCCTGACGATGCCTGCTACTGCTGCTGTTTATATATCTGGAGTCTGTGTGTGTGTGTCTCTCTGTGTGTAGATGTTGACTACCTCGCCTGATATACAGGAGGTCGTGGGTTCTCATCCCTGTAACCCTGACGATGCCTGCTACTGCTGCTGTATATATCTGAAGTATGTGTCTCTCTCTGTGTAGATGTTGACTGCCTCGCCTGGTATACAGGAGGTCGTGGCTTCTATCCCTGTAACCCTGAAGATGCCTGCTACTGCTGCTGTATATATCTGGAGTCTGTGTGTCTCTCTCTCTGTGTAGATGTTGACTACCTCGCCTGGTCTACAGGAGGTCGTGGCTTCTATCCCTGTAACCCTGACAATGCCTGCTGCTGCTGTAGATTTGAAGTCTGTTTGTGTGTCTCTCTCTCTGTGTAGATGTTGACTACCTCGCCTGGTATACAGGAGGTCGTGGGTTCTATCCCTGTTACCCTGACGATGCCTGCTACTGCTGCTGTATATATCTGGAGTCTGTGTGTGTGTGTCTCTCTCTGTGTAGATGTTGACTACCTCGCCTGGTATACAGGAGGTCGTGGGTTCTATCCCTGTTACCCTGACGATGCCTGCTACTGCTGTATATATCTGGAGTCTGTGTGTGTGTGTGTCTCTCTGTGTAGATGTTGACTACCTCGCTTGGTCTACAGGAGGTCGTGGGTTCTATCCCTGTAACCCTGACGGTGCCTGCTACTACTGCTGCTGCTGTGTATGTGGAGTCTGTGTTTGTGTGTGTCTCTCTCTGTGTAGATGTTGACTACCTCGCCTGGTATACAGGAGGTCGTGGCTTCTATCCCTGTTACCCTGACGATGCCTGCTACTGCTGTTTATATATCTGGAGTCTGCGTCTCTCTCTCTCTCCCCGTGGATTTTCTCCCCAAGTCCCCGGGGGATTTCCCCACCACGTTTTGAATCGAAATCGTCTCAGCCACGTGCGTACAGTCCAGTTTATCAGCTGATCTCCATTCGCACGTGGTGATGGTGATGATTGTTGTTGTTGATGATAGTTGTTGATGATGGTCAAGTTGTGGTTGTTGTTGTGGTTGTTGTTGTTGTTGATGATGGTCTGGTTGTAGTTGTTGGTGATGGTGATGGTGATGATTGTTGTTGTTGTTGATGATAGTTGTTGATGATGGTCAAGTTGTGGTTGTTGTTGATGGTTGTTGTTGTTGATGATGGTCTGGTTGTGGTTGTTGGTGATGGTGATGATTGTTGTTGTTGGTTGTGGATGGTCTGGTGGTTGTTGTTGTTGTTGATGGTGGTCTGTTGTGGTTGTTGTTGTTGTGATGGTTGTGGTTGTTGTTGTTGTTGTTGATGATGGTCTGGTTGTTGTTGTTGTTGTTGATGGTCTGGTTGTTGTTGTTGTTGATGGTCTGGTGGTGGTTGTTGTTGTTGTTGATGGTCTGGTGGTGGTTGTTGTTGTTGATGGTTGTTGTTGTTGTTGATGGTCTGGTGGTGGTTGTTGTTGTTGTTGATGGTCTGGTGGTGGTTGTTGTTGTGGTTGTTGTTGTTGTTGATGATGGTCTGGTGGTGGTTGTTGTTGTTGGTTGTGGATGGTCTGGTTGTGGTTGTTGTTGTTGTGATGGTTGTTGTTATGGTTGTTGTTGTGATGGTTGTTGTTGTGATGGTTGTTGTTGTTGTTGATGATGATGGTCTGGTTGTGGTTGTTGTTGTTGTTGATGATGGTCTGGTTGTTGTTGTTGTTGTTGATGATGGTCTGGTTGTGGTTGTTGTTGGTGATGATGATGATTGTTGTTGTTGATGATAGTTGTTGATGGTCTGGTGGTTGTTGTTGTTGTTGATGATGATGATGATTGTTGTTGTTGATGATGGTCTGGTTGTGGTTGTTGTTGATGATGGTTGTTGATGGTTGGTGGTGATGATGATGATGATCTGGTTGTGGTTGTTGTTTTTGATGATGATCTGGTTGTGGTTGTTGTTGTTGATGATGGTCTGGTTGTTGTTGTTGTTGTTGATGGTTGATGTTGTTGTTGATGCTGGTCTGGTGGTTGTTGTTGTTGATGGTCTGGTGGTGGTTGTGGTTGTTGTTGTTGTGATGTTGTTGTTGTTGTTGATGGTCTGGTGGTGGTTGTTGTTGTTGATGATTGTTGATGGATGGTGATGATGATGATACTGATGGTATCAGCCACTTGCTAGAACTGCTGTCAAGTTGTGATGGTGGTCAGGTCGCTGGTGACAAAAGTCTCCACTCAGCATCGACAGCTGAGTGGAGACCTTACAGCTGGTGACGTAAACACAGTTTACTTTTAGTGTGGGTCTCTATGAGTGTGCGTGTCTATGAGTCTCTGTGGGTCTCTGTGGGTCTATGTGGGTCTCTATGAGTGTGGGTGTCTATGAGTCTATGTGGGTCTCTGTGGGGCTCTATGAGTGTGGGTCTCTGTGGGTCTCTATGAGTGTGGGTCTCTGTGGGTCTCTATGAGTGTGGGTCTCTGTGGGTCTCTATGAGTGTGGGTCTCTGTGGGTCTCTATGAGTGTGGGTCTCTGTGGGTCTCTATGAGTGTGGGTCTCTGTGGGTCTCTATGAGTGTGGGTCTCTGTGGGTCTCTATGAGTCTGGGTCTTTGTGGGTCTCTATGAGTCTCTATGAGTGTGGGTCTTTGTGGGTCTCTGTGAGTCTCTATGAGTGTGGGTCTTTGTGGGTCTCTGTGGGTCTCTATGAGTGTGGGTCTCTGTGGGTCTCTATGAGTCTGGGTCTCTGTGGGTCTGTATGAGTGTGGGTTTATGTTGGTCTCTATGAGTCTGGGTCTCTGTGGGTGTCTATGAGTGTGGGTCTATATGAGTCTGGGTCTCTATGAGTGTGGGTCTCTGTGGGTCTCTATGAGTGTGGGTCTCTGTGGGTCTCTATGAGTGTGGGTTTATGTTGGTCTCTATGAGTCTGGGTCTCTGTGGGTGTCTATGAGTCTGGGTCTATGTGGGTCTCTATGAGTCTGGGTCTCTGTGGGTCTCTATGAGTGTGCGTGTCTATGAGTCTCTGTGGGTCTCTGTGGGTCTATGTGGGTCTCTATGAGTGTGGGTGTCTATGAGTGTGGGTCTCTGTGGGTGTCTATGAGTCTGGGTCTCTGTGGGTCTCTATGAGTGTGGGTCTCTGTGGGTCTCTGTGAGTGTGGGTCTCTATGAGTCTGGGTCTCTGTGGGTCTCTGTGAGTCTGGGTCTCTGTGGGTCTCTATGAGTCTCTATGAGTCTCTGTGATGGTGACCAGGCCGCTTGTTTGACAAAGGAAACTACACAACAGCTGAGTGGAGACATTGTAGCTGGTAACATGAACACAGTTTTAGTTTTAGAAGTCTTTCGTTGGGTTTCCCCCCTAGGTCGACTCAGCCTCAAATGAAAACCTCGAGCTGTGGTGGTGGTGGTGGTGTAGTGGTTGTGGTGGTGGTTGTGGTTGTGGTGGTGGTGTAGTGAACATCGTTAGCACTGGGGGAGAGACAAAGGCGGCCGGGCGTGGTGCTGGCCACCCATCCCCTCTGTGTGTGCCACAGTGCCGGTAGCCTTCATAGGCGCTGCTACTACTAACAGCACTTGCCCATACAGCCCTGCTAGAGGCTACCTGGGGGAGCTTTGTCTGTGTGTGGTGTGTGTAGTACATAGACACTGCTACGCGCTACTAACAGCACTTGCCCCTACAGCCCTGCTAGAGGCTACCTGGGGGTAGCTTTGTCTGTGTGTGGTGTGTGTAGTACATAGACACTGCTGCTACTACTCGCTAGCTAACAGCACTTGCCCCTACAGCCCTGCTAGAGGCTACCTGGGGGAGCTTTGTCTGTGTGTGGTGTGTGTAGTACATAGACACTGCTGCTGCTACTCGCTAGCTAACAGCACTTGCCCCTACAGCCCTGCTAGAGGCTACCTGGGGCCTTCTGTCTTTATCTGGGTGGAAGCGTGCTCTATCCACTTATGGGT
Organism: Petromyzon marinus; assembly: GCF_010993605.1. NCBI lineage: Eukaryota > Metazoa > Chordata > Hyperoartia > Petromyzontiformes > Petromyzontidae > Petromyzon > Petromyzon marinus. The sequence continues at coordinate 14,260 of NW_022639209.1, forward strand.
GGAATCTCGTTTGCAACTTAAACACGAGAGAGTGAGTCTCTGAGTGAGTCTCTGAGTGAGTGAGTCTCTGAGTGAGTCTCTGAGTGAGTCTCTGAGTGAGTGAGTGAGTCTCTGAGTGAGTCTCTGAGTGAGTCTCTGAGTGAGTGAGTGAGTCTCTGAGTGAGTCTCTGAGTGAGTCTCTGAGTGAGTCTCTGAGTGAGTCTCTGATTGAGTGAGTCTGTGAGTGAGTCTCTGAGTGAGTGAGTCTCTGAGTGAGTGAGTCTGTGAGTGAGTCTCTGAGTGAGTGAGTCTATGAGTGAGTCTCTGAGTTGGTCTCTGAGTGAGTCTCTGAGTTGGTCTCTGAGTGAGTGAGTGAGTCTCTGAGTGAGTCTCTGAGTGAGTGAGTCTCTGAGTGAGTGAGTCTCTGAGTGAATCTCTGAGTGAGTGAGTGTCTGAGTGAGTCTCTGAGTGAGTGAGTGTCTGAGTGAGTGTGCCTCTGAGTGAGTGTGTCTCTGAGTGAGTCTCTGAGTGAGTCTCTGAGTGAGTGTGCCTCTGAGTGAGTCTCTGAGTGAGAGAGCCTCTGAGTGAGTCTCTGAGTGAGTGAGTCTCTGAGTGAGTGAGTCTCTGAGTGAGTGAGTCTCTGAGTGAGTCTCTGAGTGAGTGAGTCTTTGAGTGAGTGAGTGAGTCTCTGAGTGAGTCTCTGAGTGAGTGAGTCTCTGAGTGAGTCTCTGAGTGAGAGAGCCTCTGAGTGAGTCTCTGAGTGAGTCTCTGAGTGAGTGAGTCTCTGAGTGAGTGAGTCTCTGAGTGAGTGAGCCTCTGAGTGAGTCTCTGAGTGAGTCTCTGAGTGAGTCTCTGAGTGAGTGAGCCTCTGAGTGAGCCTCTGAGTGAGTCTCTGAGTGAGTGAGTGAGTCTCTGAGTGAGTCTCTGAGTCTCTGAGTGAGTCTCTGAGTGAGTCTCTGAGTGAGTGAGTCTCTGAGTGAGTCTCTGAGTGAGTCTCTGAGTGAGTGAGTCTCTGAGTGAGTCTCTGAGTGAGTGAGTCTCTGAGTGAGTGAGTGAGTCTCTGAGTGAGTCTCTGAGTGAGTGAGTGAGTCTCTGAGTGAGTCTCTGAGTGAGTCTCTGAGTGAGAGAGCCTCTGAGTGAGTCTCTGAGTGAGTCTCTGAGTGAGTGAGTCTCTGAGTGAGTGAGTCTCTGAGTGAGTGAGCCTCTGAGTGAGTCTCTGAGTGAGTCTCTGAGTGAGTCTCTGAGTGAGTGAGCCTCTGAGTGAGTGAGCCTCTGAGTGAGCCTCTGAGTGAGTCTCTGAGTGAGTGAGTGAGTCTCTGAGTGAGTCTCTGAGTCAGTGAGTGTGTCTCTGAGTGAGTCTCTGAGTGAGTCTCTGAGTGAGTGAGTCTCTGAGTGAGTGAGTCTCTGAGTGAGTCTCTGAGTGAGTCTCTGAGTGAGTGAGTCTCTGAGTGAGTCTCTGAGTGAGTGAGCCTCTGAGTGAGCCTCTGAGTGAGTCTCTGAGTGAGTGAGTCTCTGAGTGAGTGAGTCTCTGAGTGAGTATCTGAGTGAGTGAGTCTCTGAGTGAGTGAGTCTCTGAGTGAGTCTCTGAGTGAGTGAGTCTCTGAGTGAGTGAGCCTTTGAGTGAGTCTCTGAGTGAGTGAGCCTCTGAGTGAGCCTCTGAGTGAGTCTCTGAGTGAGTGAGTCTCTGAGTGAGTAAGTCTCTGAGTGAGTATCTGAGTGAGTGAGTCTCTGAGTGAGTGAGTCTCTGAGTGAGTCTCTGAGTGAGTGAGTGAGTCTCTGAGTGAGTGAGCCTCTGAGTGAGTCTCTGAGTGAGTGAGCCTCTGAGTGAGTCTCTGAGTGAGTGAGTGAGTCTCTAAGTGAGTGAGTCTCTGAGTGAGTGAGTGAGTGTCTGAGTGAGTGAGTCTCTAAATGAGTGAGTCTCTGAGTGTGCCTCTGAGTGAGTGAGTGAGTCTCTGAGTGAGTGTCTGAGTGAGTCTCTGAGTGAGTGAGTGAGTCTCTGAGTGAGTGAGTGAGTCTCTGAGTGAGTCTCTGAGTGAGTGAGTGAGTCTCTGAGTGAGTGTCTGAGTGAGTCTCTGAGTGAGTGAGTGAGTCTCTGAGTGAGTGAGTGAGTCTCTGAGTGAGTCTCTGAGTGAGTGAGTGAGTCTCTGAGTGAGTCTCTGAGTGAGTCTCTGAGTGAGTGAGTCTCTGAGTGAGTCTCTGAGTGAGTGAGTCTCTGAGTGAGTGAGTCTCTGAGTGAGTGAGTCTCTGAGTGAGTGAGTCTCTGAGTAAGCCTCAGCCTTGGCACTATCCACCGCTGAATAAGCAACTCACCTCACAGAGGCGAATCCACGCGCCCAGTTTAGACTCTTCCTGAGTTGAAGCCTCGCTCTGTACATTCCGGCAAATCGTGAATAAACCATTGTCGATTCACGTCGCTTGTGCGTCTGCGTGTGGTTTTAAAATGATGAACGTTGTCAATTAATGATAAGTGATGGCAATCATATGTCGTGACACAGCTGTGTCTGTGCGCGTGTGTCGTGTTGGAGCTACGATAAGGATGTTATTGTTTTAATTTGAGTTGCTTTGGCTGTGAGCGGCTAAGGGAAAGCCTCTCCCTCTGTGGATCTCTGTGGCTCTCTGTATGTGTGTGTGTGTTGGTGGGCGGGTTGGTGGGTGGGTTGGTGGGCGGGTGTGTGTGTTGGTGTGTTGGTGGGCGGGTTGGTGGGTGGGTTGGTGGGTGTGTGTGTGTAGGGGTGTGTGTGTCGGAGTGTGTGTGTAGGGTGCGTGTGTAGGGGTGCGTGTGTAGGGGTGCGTGTGTAGGGGTGCGTGTGTAGGGGTGCGTGTGTAGGGGTGCGTGTGTAGGGGTGTGTGTGTGTAGGGGTGTGTGTGTGTGTGTAGGGGAGTGTGTAGGGGTGTGTGTGTAGGGGTGTGTGTGTAGGGGTGTGTGTGTAGGGGTGTGTGTGTGTAGGGGTGTGTGTAGGGGTGTGTGTGTGTAGGGGTGTGTGTAGGGGTGTGTGTGTAGGGGTGTGTGTGGGTGTGTGTGTAGGGGTGTGTGTGTCGGAGTGCGTGTGTAGGGGTGCGTGTGTAGGGGTGTGTGTGTTGGGGTGCGTGTGTAGGGGTGCGTGTGTAGGGGTGCGTGTGTAGGGGTGCGTGTGTAGGGGTGCGTGTGTAGGGGTGCGTGTGTAGGGGTGTGTGTGTGTAGGGGTGTGTGTAGGGAAGTGTGTGTGTAGGAGTGTGTGTAGGGGTGTGTGTGTGTAGGGGTGTGTGTGTGTGTAGGGATGTGTGTGTAGGGGTGTGTGTGTAGGGGTGTGTGTAGGGGTGTGTGTGTAGGGGAGTTTGTGTGTAGGGATGTGTGTGTGTAGGGGTGTGTGTGTAGGGGTGCGTGTGTAGGGGTGCGTGTGTAGGGGTGCGTGTGTAGGGGTGCGTGTGTAGGGGTGCGTGTGTAGGGGTGTGTGTGTGTAGGGGTGTGTGTAGGGAAGTGTGTGTGTAGGAGTGTGTGTAGGGGTGTGTGTGTGTAGGGGTGTGTGTGTGTGTAGGGATGTGTGTGTAGGGGTGTGTGTGTAGGGGTGTGTGTAGGGGTGTGTGTGTAGGGGAGTTTGTGTGTAGGGCTGTGTGTGTGTAGGGGTGTGTGTGTAGGGGTGTGTAGTACAGGTTGACTCAGCCTCAAATGAGTACCTGGTGCGGTGTGTAAACATCGCCACTAGGGAGACAAAGGCGGTCGGGCGTGGTGCTGGCCACCCACCCCCTCGTGTACTGATCCGGCCTTCATAGGTGCTCGCTAACAGCACTTGCCCCTACAGTCTGTTAAGGCTATACGGGGGATCTTTGTTTTGTGTGTGTGTAGGGGTGTGTGTATGTGTGTGTGTAGGGGTGTGTGTAAGGGTGTGTGTGTAGGGGTGTGTGTGTAGGGGTGTGTGTGTAGGGGTGTGTGTGTGTAGGGGTGTGTGTAGGGGTGTGTGTGTAGGGGTGTGTGTGTAGGGGTGTGTGTGTGTAGGGGTGTGTGTAGGGGTGTGTGTGTAGGGGTGTGTGTGTGTAGGGTGTGTGTGTAGGGGTGTGTGTGTGTAGGGGTGTGTGTGTAGGGGTGTGTGTAGGGGTGTGTGTGTGTAGGGGTGTGTGTGTGTAGGGGTGTGTGTGTAGGGGTGTGTGTAGGGGTGTGTGTGTAGGGGTGTGTGTGTGTAGGGGTGTGTGTGTGTAGGGGTGTGTGTGTGTAGGGGTGTGTGTGTGTGTGTGTGTAGGGGAGTGTGTAGGGGTGTGTGTGTAGGGGTGTGTGTGTAGGGGTGTGTGTGTAGGGGTGTGTGTGTGTAGGGGTGTGTGTGTGTAGGGGTGTGTGTGTAGGGGTGTGTGTGTAGGGGTGTGTGGGTAGGGGTGTGTGTAGGGGTGTGTGTATGTAGGGGTGTGTGTAGGGGTGTGTGTGTGTAGGGGTGTGTGTGGGTGTGTGTGTAGAGGTGTGTGTGTGTAGGGGTGTGTGTGTGTAGGGGTGTGTGTGGGTGTGTGTGTAGGGGTGTGTGTGTGTAGGGGTGTGTGTGTGTAGGGGCGAGTGTGTGTGTCTGTGTGGGGAGTGGTGGGTGTTGTGGTTAGCGCTACGCTGCGCTATGAACCCGGCGACCCAAGTTCGATTCCCGCTCACGGCAAACACCGCCAGTGACAGCGATTATCTGAACCGCTATCCTGGGCCTCCCCTAGGTCGACTCAGCCTCAACTGAGTACCTGGTAATGTGGTGGTGGTGTAGTGGTGCTGTGGTGGTGGTGGTGTAGTGGTGGTGGTGGTGTAGCGGTGGTGTAGTGGTGTAGTAGTGGTGATGGTGTAGTGGTGGTGGTGGTGTAGCGGTGGTGGTGTAGTGAACATCGTTAGCACTGGGGGAGAGACAAAGGCGGCCGGGCGTGGTGCTGGCCACCCACCCCCTCTGTGTGTGCCACAGTGCCGGTAGCCTTCATAGACGCTGCTACTACTAACAGCACTTGCCCCTACAGCCCTGCTAGAGGCTACCTGGTGGAGCTTTGTCTGTGTGTGGTGTGTGTAGTACATAGACACTGCTGCTGCTACTCGTAAGCTCACAGCACTTGCCCCTACAGCCCTGCTAGAGGCTACCTGGGGTAGCTTTGTCTGTGTGCGTGGTGTGTGTAGTACATAGACACTACTGCTGCTACTCGCTAGCTAACAGCACTTGCCCCTACAGCCCTGCTAGAGGCTACCTGGTGGAGCTTTGTCTGTGTGTGGTGTGTGTAGTACATAGACACTGCTGCTGCTACTCGCTAGCTAACAGCACTTGCCCCTACAGCCCTGCTAGAGGCTACCTGGGGGAGCTTTATCTGTGTGTGTGGTGTGTGTAGTACATAGACACTGCTGCTGCTACTCGCTAGCTAACAGCACTTGCCCCTACAGCCCTGCTAGAGGCTACCTGGTGGAGCTATGTCTGTGTGTGTGGTGTGTGTAGTACATAGACACTGCTGCTGCTACTCGCCAGCTAACAGCACTTGCCCCTACAGCCCTGCTAGAGGCTACCTGGGGGAGCTTTGTCTGTGTGTGGTGTGTGTAGTACATAGACACTGCTGCTGCTACTCACTACTTACAGCACTTGCCCCTACAGCCCTGCTAGAGGCTACCTGGGGGAGCTTTGTCTGTGTGTGTGTGGGTGGTGCTGACCTCAAAGCGTCGCAGGGACGTTGTGGTGGAAATTTAAAAATTAACTTATTGTAAAATAAATAAATAATTGAAGTTGCTGGTAGTGCCGAGGAATTTATAAATGCACCTGGGCGCTCTCTTAGCTCTCTCTTAGCTCTCTCTTAGCTCTCTCTTATCTCTCTCTTATCTCTCTCTTAGCTCTCTCTTAGCTCTCTCTTGTCTCTCTCTTAGCTCTCTCTTAGCTCTCTCTTAGCTCTCTCTTATCTCTCTCTTAGCTCTCTCTTAGCTCTCTCTTAGCTCTCTCTTGTCTCTCTCTTGTCTCTCTCTCTTGTCTCTCTCTTATCTCTCTCCTGTCTCTCTCTTAGCTCTCTCTTATCTCTCTTATCTCTTTCTTGGCTCTCTCTTAGCTCTCTCTTAGCTCTCTCTTATCTCTCTCGTGTCTCTCTCTTAGCTCTCTCTTAGCTCTCTCTTAGCTCTCTCTTAGCTCTCTCTTGTCTCTCTCTCTTGTCTCTCTCTTAGCTCTCTTTTGTCTCTCTCTTAGCTCTCTCTTAGCTCTCTCTTAGCTCTCTCTTATCTCTCTCTTATCTCTCTCTTAGCTCTCTCTTATCTCTGTCTTGTCTCTCTCTTATCTCTCTCTTGTCTCTCTCTTGTCTCTCTCTTATCTCTCTCTTATCTCTCTCTTGTCTCTCTCTTGTCTCTCTCTTAGCTCTCTCTTGTCTCTCTTAGCTCTCTCTTAGCTCTCTTATCTCTCTCTTAGCTCTCTCTTAGCTCTCTCTTATCTCTCTCTTGTCTCTCTCTTATCTCTCTTAGCTCTCTCTTAGCTCTCTCTTGTCTCTCTCTTATCTCTCTCTTGTCTCTCTCTTATCTCTCTCTTGTCTCTCTCTTATCTCTCTCTTGTCTCTCTCTTGTCTCTCTCTTATCTCTCTCCTGTCTCTCTCTTAGCTCTCTCTTATCTCTCTTATCTCTTTCTTAGCTCTGTCTTAGCTCTCTATTAGCTCTCTCTTATCTCTCTCGTGTCTCTCTCTTAGCTCTCTCTTAGCTCTCTCTTAGCTCTCTCTTAGCTCTCTCTTGTCTCTCTCTCTTGTCTCTCTCTTAGCTCTCTTTTGTCTCTCTTAGCTCTCTCTTAGCTCTCTCTTAGCTCTCTCTTATCTCTCTCTTATCTCTCTCTTATCTCTCTCTTAGCTCTCTCTTATCTCTGTCTTGTCTCTCTCTTATCTCTCTCTTGTCTCTCTCTTGTCTCTCTCTTATCTCTCTCTTATCTCTCTCTTGTCTCTCTCTTGTCTCTCTCTTAGCTCTCTCTTGTCTCTCTTAGCTCTATCTTAGCTCTCTTATCTCTCTCTTAGCTCTCTCTTAGCTCTCTCTTATCTCTCTCTTGTCTCTCTCTTATCTCTCTCTTAGCTCTCTCTTGTCTCTCTCTTAGCTCTCTCTTATCTCTCTCTTAGCTCTCTCTTGCCTCTCTCTTATCTCTCTTTTCTCTCTCTTGTCTCTCTCTTGTCTCTCTCTTGTCTCTCTCTCTTATCTCTCTCTCTTATCTCTCTCTTGTCTCTCTCTTGTCTCTCTCTTTTCTCTCTCTTATCTCTCTCCTGTCTCTCTCTCTTGTCTCTCTCTTGTCTCTCTCTTGTCTCTCTCTTGTCTCTCTCTTGTCTCTCTCTTGTCTCTCTCTTATCTCTCTCTTGTCTCTCTCTTGTCTCTCTCTTATCTCTCTCTTATCTCTCTCTTGTCTCTCTCTTGTCTCTCTCTTATCTCTCTCTTGTCTCTCTCTTATCTCTCTCTTATCTCTCTCTTATCTCTCTCTTATCTCTCTCTTGTCTCTCTCTTGTCTCTCTCTCTTATCTCTCTCTTGTCTCTCTCTTATCTCTCTCTCATCTCTCTCTTATCTCTCTCTTGTCTCTCTCTTATCTCTCTTGTCTCTCTCTTGTCTCTCTCTTATCTCTCTCTCATCTCTCTCTTATCTCTCTCTTATCTCTCTCTTGTCTCTCTCTTGTCTCTCTCTTATCTCTCTCTTATCTCTCTCTTGTCTCGCTCTTGTCTCTCTCTTAGCTCTCTCTTGTCTCTCTCTTAGCTCTCTCTTATCTCTCTCTTGTCTCTCTCTCTTGTCTCTCTCTTAGCTCTCTTTTGTCTCTCTCTTAGCTCTCTCTTAGCTCTCTCTTATCTCTCTCTTGTCTCTCTCTTAGCTCTCTCTTATCTCTCTCTTGTCTCTCTCTTATCTCTCTTTTGTCTCTCTCTTATCTCTCCCTTGTCTCTCTCTTATCTCTCTCTCTTATCTCTCTCTTGTCTCTCTCTTGTCTCTCTCTTATCTCTTTCTTATCTCTCTCTTGTCTCTCTCTCTCTCTTGTCTTTGTCTTGTCTCTCTCTTGTCTCTCTCTCGTCTCTCTCTTGTCTCTCTCTTATCTCTCTCTTGTCTCTCTCTTGTCTCTCTTTTGTCTCTCTCTTATCTCTCTCTTATCTCTCTCTTGTCTCTCTCTTATCTCTCTCTTGTCTCTCTCTTGTCTCTCTCTTAGCTCTCTTTTGTCTCTCTCTTAGCTCTCTCTTAGCTCTCTCTTATCTCTCTCTTGTCTCTCTCTTATCTCTCTCTTATCTCTCTCTTAGCTCTCTCTTATCTCTGTCTTGTCTCTCTCTCGTCTCTCTCTTGTCTCTCTCTTCTCTCTCTCTTGTCTCTCTCTTATCTCTCTTGTCTCTCTGGTGTCTCTCTCTTAGCTCTCTCTTGTCTCTCTCTTGTCTCTCTCTTATCTCTCTCTTATCTCTCTCTTGTCTCTCTCTTATCTCTCTCTTGTCTCTCTCTTGTCTCTCTCTTATCTCTCTCTTATCTCTCTCTTGTCTCTCTCTTGTCTCTCTCTTATCTCTCTCTTGTCTCTCTCTTATCTCTCTCTTGTCTCTCTCTTATCTCTCTCTTGTCTCTCTCTTATCTCTCTCTTATCTCTCTCTTGTCTCTCTCTTATCTCTCTCTTGTCTCTCTCTTATCTCTCTTGTCTCTCTTGTCTCTCTCTTATCTCTCTCTTGTCTCTCTCTTAGCTCTCTCTTAGCTCTCTCTTATCTCTCTCTCTTAGCTCTCTCTTGTCTCTCTCTTATCTCTCTCTTATCTCTCTTGTCTCTCTTATCTCTCTCTTATCTCTCTCTTGTCTCTCTCTTGTCTCTCTTAGCTCTCTCTTATCTCTCTCTTGTCTCTCTCTCGTCTCTCTCTTGTCTCTCTCTTATCTCTCTCTTATCTCTCTCTTATCTCTCTCATCTCTCTTGTCTCTCTCTCTTGTCTCTCTCTTATCTCTCTCTTGTCTCTCTCTCGTCTCTCTCTTGTCTCTCTCTTATCTCTCTCTTATCTCTCTCTTATCTCTCTCATCTCTCTTGTCTCTCTCTTGTCTCTCTCTTATCTCTCTCTTAGCTCTCTCTTATCTCTCTCATCTCTCTTGTCTCTCTCTTGTCTCTCTCTTATCTCTCTCTTATCTCTCTCTTATCTCTCTCATCTCTCTTGTCTCTCTCTTGTCTCTCTCTTATCTCTCTCTTATCTCTCTCTCATCTCTCTTGTCTCTCTCTTGTCTCTCTCTTGTCTCTCTCTTATCTCTCTCTTGTCTCTCTCTTATCTCTCTCGCTGAGTGGTGAGTGACTAGGTGGTGAGTGACTAGCTGGTGAGTGACTAGCTGGTGAGTGACTAGCTGGTGAGTGATTAGGTGGTGAGTGACTAGCTGGTGAGTGACTAGCTGGTGAGTGACTAGCTGGTGAGTGACTAGCTAGTGAGTGACTAGCTGGTGAGTGACTAGCTGGTGGTGAGTAGTGACTAGCTGGTGAGTGACTAGCTGGTGAGTGACTAGCTGGTGGTGAGTGACTAGCTGGTGAGTGACTAGCTGGTGGTGAGTGACTAGCTGGTGAGTGACTAGGTGGTGAGTGACTAGGTGGTGAGTGACTAGCTGGTGAGTGACTAGCTGGTGGTGAGTGACTAGCTGGTGAGTGACTAGCTGGTGAGTGACTAGCTGGTGAGTGACTAGATGGTGGTGAGTGACTAGCTGGTGAGTGACTAGGTGGTGAGTGACTAGCTGGTGAGTGACTAGCTGGTGAGTGACTAGCTGGTGAGTGACTAGGTGGTGAGTGACTAGCTGGTGAGTGACTAGCTAGTGAGTGACTAGCTGGTGAGTGACTAGCTGGTGAGTGACTAGCTAGTGAGTGACAAGCTGCTGGTGAGTGACTAGCTGGTGAGTGACTAGGTGGTGGTGAGTGACTAGGCGGTGAGTGACTAGCTGGTGAGTGACTAGCTGGTGAGTGACTAGCTGGTGAGTGACTAGCTGGTGGTGAGTAGTGACTAGTTGGTGAGTGACTAGCTGGTGAGTGACTAGCTGGTGGTGAGTAGTGACTAGCTGGTGAGTGACTAGCTGGTGAGTGACTAGCTGGTGAGTGACTAGCTGGTGAGTGACTAGCTGGTGAGTGACTAGCTGGTGAGTGACTAGCTGGTGAGTGACTAGCTGCTGGTGAGTGACTAGCTGGTGAGTGACTAGCTGGTGAGTGACTAGCTGCTGGTGAGTGACTAGCTGGTGAGTGACTAGGTGGTGGTGAGTGACTAGCTGGTGAGTGACTAGCTGGTGAGTGACTAGCTGGTGAGTGACTAGCTGGTGAGTGACTAGCTGGTGGTGAGTGACTAGCTGGTGAGTGACTAGGTGGTGAGTGACTAGCTGGTGAGTGACTAGCTGGTGAGTGACTAGCTAGTGAGTGACTAGCTGGTGAGTGACTAGCTGGTGAGTGACTAGCTAGTGAGTGACAAGCTGCTGGTGAGTGACTAGCTGGTGAGTGACTAGGTGGTGGTGAGTGACTAGGTGGTGAGTGACTAGCTGGTGAGTGACTAGCTGGTGAGTGACTAGCTGGTGAGTGACTAGCTGGTGGTGAGTAGTGACTAGTTGGTGAGTGACTAGCTGGTGAGTGACTAGCTGGTGGTGAGTAGTGACTAGCTGGTGAGTGACTAGCTGGTGAGTGACTAGCTGGTGAGTGACTAGCTGGTGAGTGACTAGCTGGTGAGTGACTAGCTGCTGGTGAGTGACTAGCTGGTGAGTGACTAGCTGGTGAGTGACTAGCTGCTGGTGAGTGACTAGCTGGTGAGTGACTAGGTGTGGTGAGTGACTAGCTGGTGAGTGACTAGCTGGTGAGTGACTAGCTGGTGAGTGACTAGCTGGTGAGTGACTAGTGACTGTGTAGTTGCTATCTGGGTGAGGGGTCACAGCTGTACTAAATAAATAAATAATTCCCCACAACAACAGCGGTAGCCGGAAGCGTCTGGAATCTTGAAACTGCCTCTTGGCGCTTTGAAATTCCTCCAGCGCACTGCACGAACCCTCAGCGCTTTGAAATGCCCCCAATGCACTGCACCAACCCCCGGCGCTTTGAAATGCCCCCAATGCATTGCACTAACCGCCAGCGCTTTGAAATGCATGTGGTGCATTTTAATAAAACGTTGCACTTTTAAATGTCTATAGTGCATTTCCATACTCCCAGCGCTTTGAAATGCCTGCATTGCATTTCAAGAAAACGAAGCGCTTTTAAGTGCCTACAAGTGCATTTCAATACCCCCCAGCGCTTTGAAATGCATGAAGTGCGTTTCTAGAAAACGTAGCGCTTTTAAATGCCTACAAGTGCATTTCAATACCCCCCAGCGCTTTGAAATGCATGGAGTGCGTTTCAAGAAAACGTAGCGCTTTTAAATGCCTACAAGTGCATTTCAATACCCCCCAGCGCTTTGAAATGCATGGAGTGCGTTTCAAGAAAACGTAGCGCTTTTAAATGCCTACAAGTGCATTTCAATACCCCCCAGCGCTTTGAAATGCATGAAGTGCGTTTCTAGAAAACGTAGCGCTTTTAAATGCCTACAAGTGCATTTCAATACCCCCCAGCGCTTTGAAATGCATGGAGTGCGTTTCAAGAAAACGTAGCGCTTTTAAATGCCTACAAGTGCATTTCAATACCCCCCAGCGCTTTGAAATGCATGGAGTGCGTTTCAAGAAAACGTAGCGCTTTTAAATGCCTACAAGTGCATTTCAATACCCCCCAGCGCTTTGAAATGCCTGCATTGCATTTCAAGAAAACGTAGCACTTTTAAGTGCCTACAAGTACATTTCAATACTCGCTGTGCTTTGAAATGCCTGCATTGCATTTCAAGAAAACGTAGCGCTTTGAAATGTCTACAAGTGCATTTCAATACCCCCCAGCGCTTTGAAATGCATGGAGTGCGTTTCAAGAAAACGTAGCGCTTTTAGATGCCTACAAGTGCATTTCAATACTCCCTGTGCTTTGAAATGCCTGCATTGCATTTCAAGAAAACGTAGCGCTTTGAAATGCCTACAAGTGCATTTCAATACCACCAGCGCTTTGAAATGCATGGAGTGCGTTGCAAGAAAACGTAGCGCTTTTAAATGCCTACAAGTGCATTTCAATACCACCAGCGCTTTGAAATGCATACAGTGCGTTTCAAGAAAACGTACCGCTTTTAAATGCCTACAAGTGCATTTCAATACGCCCAGCCCTTTGAAATGCATGGAGTGCATTTCAAGAAAACGTAGCACTTATAAATGCCTACAAGTGTAATTCAATACCCCCTGCGCTTTGAAATGCATGCGATGCATTTCTAGAAAACGTAGCGCTTTTAAATGCCTACAAGTGCATTTCAATACCCCCTGCGCTTTGAAATGCATGGAGTGCATTTCAAGAAAACGTAGCGCTTTTAAATGCCTACAAGTGCATTTCAATACGCCCTGCGCTTTGAAATGCATGGAGTGCATTTCAAGAAAACGTAGCGCTTTTAAATGCCTACAAGTGCATTTCAATACCCCCAGCGCTTTGAAATGCATGGAGTGAATTTCAAGAAAACGTAGCGCCTTTAAATGCCTACAAGTGCATTTTAATATCCCCTGCCCTTTGAAATGCATGGAGTGCATTTCAAGAAAACGTAGCGCTTTTGAATGCCTACAAGTGCATTTCAATACCACCAGCGCTTTGAAATGCATGGAGTGCATTTCTAGAAAACGTAGCGCTTTTAAATGCCTACAAGTGCATTTCAATACCCCCTGCGCTTTGAAATGCATGGAGTGCATTTCAAGAAAACGTAGCGCTTTTGAATGCCTACAAGTGCATTTCAATACCACCAGCGCTTTGAAATGCATGGAGTGCATTTCTAGAAAACGTAGCGCTTTTAAATGCCTACAAGTGCATTTCAATACCCCCTGCGCTTTGAAATGCCTGCAGTGCATTTGCAGTGGGATGTATGGACACGGAGTCTTCTTAGGAGGCAACACGAATACCAGCTTTACCTACCCGGCTTCGCACGGGACGTACATTCTTGTCTAGCCCCACGGCTAACGTGCCCCTAGTCACTCAGACCGCCTACTCTCAGCCCTGTGGCTAACGTGGTCCTAGTCACTGAGACCGGCTACTCCTAGTCACTGAGACAGCCTACTCTCAGCCCTCCGGCTAACGTGGTCTAGTCACTAGGACCGCCTACTCTCAGCCCCACGGCTAACGTGCCCCTAGTCACTGAGACCGCCTACTCTCAGCCCTCCGGCTAACGTGGTCTAGTCACTGAGACCGCCTACTCTCAGCCCCACGGCTAACGTGCCCCTAGTCACTGAGACCGCCTACTCTCAGCCCTCCGGCTAACGTGCCCCTAGTCACTGAGACCGCCTACTCCTAGTCACTGAGACCGCCTACTCTCAGCCCTCCGGCTAACGTGGTCTAGTCACTGAGACCGCCTACTCTCAGCCCCTCCGGCTAACGTGCCCCTAGTCACTGAGACCGCCTACTCTCAGCCCCTCCGGCTAACGTGCCTCTAGTCACTGAGACCGCCTACTCTCAGCCCTCCCACTAACGTGCCCCTAGTCACTGAGACCGCCTACTCTCAGCCCTCCCGCTAACGTGCCCCTAGTCACTGAGACTGCCTACTCTCAGCCCTCCGGCTAACGTGGTCCTAGTCACTGGGACCGCCTACTCTCAGGCCTCCGGCTAACGTGCCCCTAGTCACTGGGACGGCCTACTCTCAGCCCTGTGGCTAACGTGGTCCTAGTCACTGAGACCGCCTACTCTCAGCCCCACGGCTAACGTGCCCCTAGTCACTGAGACCGCCTACTCTCAGCCCTGTGGCTAACGTGCCCCTAGTCACTAGGACCGCCTACTCTCAGCCCTGTGGCTAACGTGGTCCTAGTCACTGAGACCGCCTACTCTCAGCCCTCCGGCTAACGTGGTCTAGTCACTGAGACCGCCTACTCTCAGCTCCATGGCTAACGTGGTCTAGTCACTGGACCGCCTACTCTCAGCCCCACGGCTAACGTGGTCCTAGTCACTGGGACCGCCTACTCTCAGCCCTCCCCCTAACGTGGTCCTAGTCACTGAGACCGCCTACTCTCAGCCCTCCGGCTAACGTGCCTCTAGTCACTGGGACGGCCTACTCTCAGCCCTCCGGCTAACGTGCCCCTAGTCACTGAGACCGCCTACTCCTAGTCACTGGGACCGCCTACTCTCAGCCCTGTGGCTAACGTGCCCCTAGTCACTGAGACCGCCTACTCTCAGCCCTCCGGCTAACGTGGTCTAGTCACTGAGACCGCCTACTCTCAGCCCTCCGGCTAACGTGGTCCTAGTCACTGAGACCGCCTACTCTCAGCCCTCCGGCTAACGTGCCCCTAGTCACTGGGACGGCCTACTCTCAGCCCCACGGCTAACGTGCCTCTAGTCACTGAGACCGCCTACTCCTAGTCACTGAGACCGCCTACTCTCAGCCCTCCGGCTAACGTGCCCCTAGTCACTGGGACGGCCTACTCTCAGCCCCACGGCTAACGTGCCTCTAGTCACTGAGACCGCCTACTCTCAGCCCCACGGCTAACGTGCCTCTAGTCACTGAGACCGCCTACTCTCAGCCCCTCCGGCTAACGTGCCTCTAGTCACTGAGACCGCCTACTCTCAGGCCTCCGGCTAACGTGGTCCTAGTCACTGGGACCGCCTACTCTCAGGCCTCCGGCTAACGTGCCCCTAGTCACTGAGACCGCCTACTCTCAGCTCCACGGCTAACTTGCCCCTAGTCACTGAGACCGCCTACTCTCAGCCCCCTGGCTAACGTGCCCCTAGTCACTGAGACCGCCTACTCTCAGCCATCCGGCTAACGTGGTCCTAGTCACTGAGACCGCCTACTCTCAGCCCTCCCCCTAACGTGGTCCTAGTCACTGGGACCGCCTACTCTCAGCCCTGTGGCTAACTTGCCCCTAGTCACTGGGACGGCCTACTCTCAGCCCTCCCTCTAACGTGGTCTAGTCACTGGGACCGCCTACTCTTAGCCCTCCAGTCAACGTGGTCCCTAGTCACTGGGACGGCCTACTCTCAGCCCTCCCTCTAACGTGCCCCTAGTCACTCGGACCGCCTACTCTCAGCCCTGTGGCTAACGTGGTCCTAGTCACTGGGACCGCCTACTCTCAGCCCTCCGGCTAACGTGCCCCTAGTCACTGAGACCGCCTACTCTCAGCCCCATGGCTAACGTGCCCCTAGTCACTGAGACCGCCTACTCTCAGCCCTCCGGCTAACGTGCCCCTAGTCACTGAGACCGCCTACTCTCAGCCCTGTGGCTAACGTGGTCTAGTCACTGGGACCGCCTACTCTCAGCCCTCCGGCTAACGTGCCCCTAGTCACTGAGACCGCCTACTCTCAGCCCTGTGGCTAACGTGGTCTAGTCACTGAGACCGCCTACTCTCAGCCCTCCGGCTAACGTGCCCCTAGTCACTGAGACCGCCTACTCTCAGCCCTGTGGCTAACGTGGTCTAGTCACTGAGACCGCCTACTCTTAGCCCTCCCCCTAACGTGGTCCTAGTCACTGAGACCGCCTACTCTCAGGCCTCCGGCTAACGTGCCCCTAGTCACTGAGACCGCCTACTCTCAGCCATCCGGCTAACGTGCCCCTAGTCACTGAGACCGCCTACTCTCAGCCCTGTGGCTAACGTGGTCTAGTCACTGAGACCGCCTACTCTTAGCCCTCCCCCTAACGTGCCCCTAGTCACTGAGACCGCCTACTCTCAGCCCTCCGGCTAACGTGCCCCTAGTCACTGGGACGGCCTACTCTCAGCCCCACGGCTAACGTGCCTCTAGTCACTGAGACCGCCTACTCTCAGCCCCACGGCTAACGTGCCTCTAGTCACTGAGACCGCCTACTCTCAGCCCCTCCGGCTAACGTGCCTCTAGTCACTGAGACCGCCTACTCTCAGGCCTCCGGCTAACGTGGTCCTAGTCACTGGGACCGCCTACTCTCAGGCCTCCGGCTAACGTGGTCCTAGTCACTGAGACCGCCTACTCTCAGGCCTCCGGCTAACGTGCCCCTAGTCACTGAGACCGCCTACTCTCAGCTCCACGGCTAACTTGCCCCTAGTCACTGAGACCGCCTACTCTCAGCCCCACGGCTAACGTGGTCCTAGTCACTGGGACCACCTACTCTCAGCCCTCTGGCTAACGTGGTCTAGTCACTAGGACCGCCTACTGTCAGCCCTACGGCTAACATGGTCCTAGTCACTGAGACCGCCTACTCTCAGCCCTCCCTCTAACGTGCCCCTAGTCACTGAGACCGCCTACTCTCAGCCCCACGGCTAACGTGGTCCTAGTCACTGGGACCGCCTACTCTCAGGCCTCCGGCTAACGTGGTCCTAGTCACTGAGACCGCCTACTCTCAGCCCCTCCAGCTAACGTGCCCCTAGTCACTGAGACTGACTACTCTCATCCCTACGGCTAACGTGGTCCTAGTCACTGAGACCGCCTACTCTCAGCCCCACGGCTAACGTGCCCCTAGTCACTGAGACCGCCTACTCTCAGCCATCCGGCTAACGTGCCCCTAGTCACTGAGACCGCCTACTCTCAGCCCTCCCCCTAACGTGGTCCTAGTCACTGAGACCGCCTACTCTCAGGCCTCCAGCTAACGTGCCCCTAGTCACTGAGACCGACTACTCTCAGCCCTCCGGCTAACTTGCCCCTAGTCACTGAGACCGCCTACTGTCAGCCCCCTGGCTAACGTGCCCCTAGTCACTGAGACCGCCTACTCTCAGCCATCCGGCTAACGTGGTCCTAGTCACTGAGACCGCCTACTCTCAGCCCTCCCCCTAACGTGCCCCTAGTCACTGGGACCGCCTACTCTCAGCCCTGTGGCTAACTTGCCCCTAGTCACTGGGACGGCCTACTCTCAGCCCTCCGGCTAACGTGCCCCTAGTCACTGCGACCGCCTACTCTCAGCCCTGTGGCTAACGTGGTCCTAGTCACTGAGACCGCCTACTCTCAGCCCCCTGGCTAACGTGCCCCTAGTCACTGAGACCGCCTACTCTCAGCCCCTCCGGCTAACGTGGTCCTAGTCACTGGGACCGCCTACTCTCAGCCCCACGGCTAACTTGGTCCTAGTCACTGAGACCGCCTACTCTCAGCCCCTCCAGCTAACGTGCCCCTAGTCACTGAGACCGCCTACTCTCAGCCCCACGGCTAACGTGCCCCTAGTCACTGAGACCGCCTACTCTCAGGCCTCCAGTCAACGTGCCCCTAGTCACTGAGACCGCCTACTCTCAGCCCTCCGGCTAACGTGCCCCTAGTCACTGAGACCGCCTACTCTCAGCCCTCCCGCTAACGTGCCCCTAGTCACTGAGACCGCCTACTCTCAGCCCTCCGGCTAACGTGGTCCTAGTCACTGGGACCGCCTACTCTCAGCCCCCAGGCTAACGTGCTCCTAGTCACTGGGACCGCCTACTCTCAGCCCTCCCTCTAACGTGCCCCTAGTCACTGAGACCGCCTACTCTCAGCCCTGTGGCTAACGTGGTCCTAGTCACTGGACCGCCTACTCTCAGCCCTCCCGCTAACGTGGTCCTAGTCACTGGACCGCCTACTCTCAGCCCCACGGCTAACGTGGTCCTAGTCACTGAGACCGCCTACTCTTAATCATCCAGCTAACATGGTCTAGTCACTGGGACCGCCTACTCCTAGTCACTGAGACCGCCTACTCTCAGCCCCTCCGGCTAACGTGCCCCTAGTCACTGAGACCGCCTACTCTCAGCCCCTCCGGCTAACGTGGCCCCTAGTCACTGGGACCGCCTACTCCTAGTCACTGAGACCGCCTACTCTCAGCCCTCCAGTCAACGTGGTCCCTAGTCACTGAGACCGCCTACTCTCAGCCCCTCCGGCTAACGTGGCCCCTAGAGGGGGAGCCTGACCAAAACCCAAGCCAAAGGCCCCCCCCCCCCCCCCCCCCCCGGGTCTCGAGCACGAGATTCCCGGACCCAAGGACCTCGTGTCCCGGCGAACCTTCGGGGTCCTGGTCTTCAGGCGAGCCGCCCCGGGGTTCCGCCTCCCGCGGCGCTCGCAGGGGGTTCACTCCGTCCCTTGGGCCACGCCCACTCTCTGGAACCTTCTGCAGCAGGGGGCGGGCAAATTGTTGTGACTCGCGGGCCACAACGGGTTCTGAAAATTTGACGGAGGGGGCCCCCGTTAAAAAAAATCATCACGTGAAAGGATATTTGGCCTTTGACAGGTAGCGGAGCGTTTCGATTCGAAGCTTTCGCGACTGCAGGGATTCATCTTCTTTCTGGTTCTTTCGGTAAAAGCCGCCACCACCCGCGTAGAACGAGAATAAAATAATAAATAAAATAACGCGATGAAATCCTCACGGCGTTTCGGGCCACAACACAAGCGGCCTTCATCAGGTGAAGGGACCCAGAACTGTCTGGTAGGACTTTACCGACAGAACCAAAGAGGAAGGTAGCAAAGCAATTTATTTGCAAGGCAAATGTGACAAAGTGCACCGAACGTGAACGATATACGTAAACATATTCTTAGCTCTTTCGGTAAAGTCACCACGTTTGAAGGGAAACAATAAAATAATAAAACACATATATAAAACAATACAGTACAAAAATCACGTCTTAACGTAACTCCCGGTAAAAGTGTGCCATCTAATGGTGAAATGGGAGCATTACAGGAGAAATGTAAAAATTTAATTTAATAATAACATTTATTATTCTTAGTTCTTTCGGTAAAGTCACGTTGGAAGGGAAACAATAAAATAATAAAAAATATATAAAACAATAAAAATTCTTATCTTAGTTATTTCGGTAAAGTCACGTTGAAGGGAAACAACAAAATAATAAAATATATATAACAATTAAAATTCTTATCTTAGTTCTTTCGGTAAAGTCACGTTGGAAGGGAAACAATAAAATAATAAAACACATATATAAAACAATACAATACAAAAATCACGTCTTAACGTAACCCCCCGGTCAAAGTGCGACATCTAATGGTGAAATGGGGGCATTACAGGAGAAATGTAAAAATTTAATTTAACAATAATAATATATATTCTTAGCTCTTTCGGTAAAGTCACCACGTTGGAAGGGAAACAATAAAATAATAAAACACATATAAAACAATACAGTACAAAAATCACGTCTTAACGTAACTCCTTGGTCAAAGTGTGCCATCTAATGGTGAAATGGGGGCATTACAGGAGAAATTTAAAATTTAAATTGACAACAATAATAATATTTTATTCTTAACTCTTTCGGTAAAGTCACGTTTGAAAGGAAACAATAAAATAATGAAATATATATAAAACAATACAATACAAAAATCACGTCTTAACGTAACCCCCCGGTCAAAGTGCGACATCTAATGGTGAAACGGGGGCATTACAGGAGAAATGTAAAATTTAATTTAACAATAATAATATTTATTATTCTTAGTTCTATCGGTAAAGTCATGTTAAACAACAAAATAATAAAATATATATATAACAATTAAAAAATATATTCTTAGTACTTTCAGGAAAATACACGTTGAAGGGAAACAACAAAATAATAAAATATATATAAAACAATAAAAATTCTCACGACGTTTCGACCACAACACAAACGGTCGTCTTCAGGTGTGTATTTATATATATATTATTAATTTGTTGTTTCCCTTCAACGTGACTTTACCGAAAGAACTAAGAATATGAATTACTGCAGTCACGAAAGCTTTAAATCAAAATTTAATCATATATATTCTTAGCTCTTTCGGTAGAGCCACGTTGGAAGGGAAACAATAAAATAATAAAACACATATATAAAACAATACAGTACAAAAATCACGTCTTAACGTAACCCCCCTGGTCAAAGTGCGACAACTAATGGTGAAATTGGGGCATTACAGGAGAAATGTAAAATTTAATTTAACAATAATTATAATATATATTCTTAGCTCTTTCGGTAAAGTCACGTTGGAAGGGAAACAATAAAATAATAAACACATATATAAAACAATACAATACAAAAATCACGTCTTAACGTAACTCCCTGGTCAAAGTGCGACATCTAATGGTGAAATGCGGGCATTACAGGAGAAATGTAAAAATTTAATTTAACAACAATAATCATATTTATTCTTAGCTCTTTCGGTAAAGTCACGTTGGAAGGGAAACAATAAAATAATAAAATATATATAAAACAATAAAAATTCTTATCTTAGTTCTTTCGGTAAAGTCACGTTGAAGGGAAACAACAAAATAATAAAAAATATATAAAACAATAAAAATTCTTATACTTAGCTCTTTCGGTAAAGTCACGTTGGAAGGGAAACAATAAAATAATAAAAAATATATAAAACAATAAAAATTCTTATCTTAGCTCTTTCGGTAAAGTCACGTTGGAAGGGAAACAATAAAATAATAAAACACACATATATAAAACAATACAATACAAAAATCACGTCTTAACGTAACTCCCTGGTCAAAGTGCGACATCTAATGGTGAAATGGGGGCATTACAGGAGAAATGTAAAAATGTAATTTAACAACAACAATAATATTAATATTTGGACACGTTAGGAGGGCCGGATTTCAAAGCCCAATGGGCCATATAAGTCCCATTGGGCCGTACTTTGCCCCCGTGTCTGCTCTGGAGGGACACCATTAACTACGTCACCGGGATCGACAGCAGGTTAGAGCCTGGGTCCACGCTAGGCCTCGGTAAGGTAAGGTCATTTGACCCTTTTTACCATGCCACTCAGCACTCACCTACTCACTCACCCACTCCTCTACTCACTCACCAACTCACCTACTCACTCACCGACTGACCACTCAGCTACTCACCCAATCAGCACTCAGCACTCACCTACTCACTCACCCACTCATCTACTCACTCACCCACTCACCACTCACCTACTCACTCACCCACTCATCAACTCACTCACCCACTCACCACTCACCTACTCACTCACCCACTCATCTACTCACTCACCCACTCACCACTCACACTCACCTACTCACTCACCCACTCATCTACTCACTCACCACTCACCACTCATCAACTCACTCACCCACTCACCACTCACCCACTTAGCACTCAGCACTCACCACTCACCTACTCACTCACCACTCACCTACTCACTCACCCACTCAGCAGTCAGCACTCACCACTCACCTACTCACTCACCACTCACCTACTCACTCACCCACTCATCTACTCACTCACCCACCCACCACTCACCCACTCACCCACTAACCACTCACACTCACCTACTCACTCACCCACTCATCAACTCACTCACCAACTCACCACTCACCTACTCACTCACCCACTCACCACTCCCCTACTCACCCACTCACCACTCACCTACTCACCCATTCAGCACTCATAGTCACCTACTCACTCACCCACTCAGCAGTCATCACTCACCACTCAGCACTCACCTACACACTCACCACTCAGCACTCACCACTCACCTACTCACTCATCCACTCACCTCCTCACTCACCCACTCATCTACTCACTCACCCACTCACCACTCACTTACTCACCCACTCAGCACTCATATTCACCTACTCACTCACCCACTCAGCACTCATATTCACTTACTCAGTCACCACTCAGCACTCACCACTCACCACTCACCCACTCACCTACTCACTCACCCACTCACCACTCACCTACACAACCACCCACTCACCACCCACACTCACCTACTCACCCAGCACTCACCTATTCACTCACCCACTGAGCACTCACCACTCACCTACTCACTCACTCACCCACTCACCACTCACACTCACCTACTCACCTACGCACTCACGACTCACACTCACCTATGCACTCATCACTCACCTACTCACTCACCCATTCAGCACTCACCACTCACACTCACCTACACATTCACCCACACACCACCCACACTCGCCTACGCACTCACCACTCACCACTCACCTACTCACTCATCCACTCATCAACTCACTCACCCACTCACCACTCACCTACACACCCACTCAGCACTCACCACTCACCTACTCACTCATCCACTCACCACTCACCTACTCACTCATCCACTCACCTCCTCACTCACCCAGTCATCTACTCACTCACCCACTAACCACTCACCTACTCACCCACTCAGCAGTCATATTCACTTACTCAGCACTCACCTACTCACTCACCCACTCACCACTCACACTCACCTACTCACTCAGCACTCACCTACTCACTCACCACTCACCTACTCACTCACCTACTCACTCACCCACTCACCACTCACCTACTCACCCACTCAGCACTCATATTCACCTACTCACTCACCCACTCACCACTCACCACTCACCTACTCACTCAGCACTCACCTACTCACTCACCCACTGAGCACTCACCACTCACCTACTCACTCACTCACCCACTCACCACTGACACTCACCTACTCACTCACCCACTGAGCACTCACCACTCACCTACTCACTCACTCACCCACTCACCACTGACACTCACCTACTCACCTACGCACTCACGACTCACACTCACCTATGCACTCACCACTCACCTACTCACTCACCCATTCAGCACTCACCACTCACACTCACCTACACATTCACCCACACAGCACTCACTACTCACCTACTCACTCACCACTCACCTACTCACCCACTCAGCACTCACCACTCAGCACTCACTCACTCACCCACTCACCTACTCACTCACCCACTCAGCACTCACCACTCACCCACTCACTCACTCACCACTCACCTACTCACTCACTCACCACTCACCACTCACCTACACACTCACCACTCACCTACTCACTCACCCACTCACCACTCACCTACTCACTCACCCACTCACCACTCAGCACTCACCACTCACCTACTCACTCACCCACTCATCAACTCACTCACCAACTCACCTACTCACTCACCCACTCATCAACTCACTCACCAACTCACCTACTCACTCACCCACTCACCACTCACCTACTCACCCACTCAACACTCACACTCACCCACTCACCACTCACACTCACCTACTCACTCACCACTCACCTACTCACTCACCCACTCACCACTCACACTCACCTACTCACTCACCACTCACCTACACACTCACCACTCAACTACTCACCCATTCAGGACTCATAGTCACCTACTCACTCACCCACTCAGCAGTCATCACTCACCTACTCACTCACCCAATCATATACTCACTCACCCACTCACCACTCACCTACTCACCAACTCACCACTCACCTACTCACCCACTCACCACTCAGCACTCACCTACTCACTCATCCACTCATGTACTCACTCACCCACTCACCACTCACCTACTCACTCACCCACTCACCACTCACCTACTCACTCACTCAGCACTCACCACTCACCACTCCCCTCCTCACTCACCCACTCACCTACTCACTCACCCACTCACCACTCACCTACTCACCCACTCAGCACTCATATTCACCTACTCACTCACCCACTCAGCACTCACCACTCACCTACACACTCACCCACTCACCACTCACACTCACCTACTCACTCACCACTCACCTACTCACTCACCCCACTCAGAACTCACCTACTCACTCACCCACTGAGCACTCACCTACTCACTCACCACTCACCTACTCACTCACCCCACTCAGAACTCACCTACTCACTCACCCACTGAGCACTCACCTACTCACTCACCACTCACCTACTCACTCACCCCACTCAGAAGTCACCTACTCACTCACCCACTCACCACCAGCTCACCACTCACACTCACCACTCACCCACTCACCCACTCACCACCAAAACTCACAACTCGCTCCACTTACTCATTTGAAGCTGAGTCGACCTAGGGGATGACCCCGTACCGGTTCAAACACTCGTCACTGGCATCATCCGCGACCGGGAATCGAACTCAGGTCTTCGTAATGCAAGCAGGCCCAATTGCCGCTATACCTCTGCCCAACAACAACCACAACAACAACAACCACAACAACAACCACAACAACAACCACAACAACAACCACAACAACAACCGCCATTCGCCACGACGCTTGTGCCAGGCCACGTGCACCTTGAGGCTACCACGTGGAGTGTCGAACGCCCGCTGGCAGGAGGTCACGGGGCAGCAGACCCAGCAGGTGCCACGGGTCGACTGAGATGACTGAGATGACTGGCTGATGCACCACCTGTGCCCCCCTACTGTGCCAGGCTAGGTGCACCAGGAGGTCACGGGGCAGCAGACCCAGCAGGTGCCACGGGTCGACTGACTGAGACGACTGAGATGACTGGCTGGTGCACCACCTGTGCCCCTTACTGTGCCAGGCTAGGTGCACCAGGAGGTCACGGGGCAGACCCAGGTGCCACGGGTCGACTGACTGAGACGACTGAGATGACTGGCTGATGCACCACCTGTGCCCCCCTTACTGTGCCAACCTGCTAGCGCTTTAGCCACCCGGCGCTCCGCTCGTTGTTGTGAGCGTCGCTCCTCCGCCCTCCGTTGTTGTTGGAGGGCGACTGCGTCCAACTGCCCAGTAGCGGCGTCCTTCACGAACCTCCTCCTCCACAGAGGCCGATCTTGACACCGCTGGTACCGGTCATCGGTAAGTTCGACAAACACAGATACGCACACACACTTAGACACTGAAAAAACTGACCAAGGACAAAGATCTCCCGTGTAGCCTGTAACAGACTATAATAATAATAATAATAACAGGGGGTTTTCCCCCTTTTTTCTGGCTACAAACCTGAAATCTTCTTACAAGGATTCATGTTTACCGCATTAATCACAATACCTGCGGTCAAAATGCAAACAAAACACACACAAACTATGATAATATATGATGATGCATTGTCCTTGACACTGATTGGTCCACACCAAGGGACGGATTTCTTCTTGAGCCTCGACCCAATTGGTGCTCGACCAGATGACGCCAAAAGGCGTCACCACAGCTCAAAGACGATGCCGCTAGCAAAGTAATTTGGCTCGGGGTGAGCATCTACATCATCATCATAAGACCTCCTTTGCCGGTACCAAAATGTTATAATAATAATAACAGGGGGTTTTCCCCTTTTTTTCTGGCTACAAACATGAAATCTTCTTACAAGGATTCATGTTTACCGCATTAATCACAATACCTGCGGTCAAAATGCAAACAAAAAACATTACTATTCTTGAATTTCGATTTAAAACTTTCGTGACTGCAATGATTAATCTTCTTTGGTTCTTTCGGTAAAGTCACCACCACCACGTAGAATGAGAATAAAATAATAAATTGATAAAATAAAATAACACAATAATATTCTCACGACGTTTCGGCCACAACACAAGCGGCCTTCATCAGGTGAAGGGGCGAGACTGTCTGGCTTAAAGGCCGTGATCTGAACGTGGCTCTTTCACTCCAGCGCTGTCCTACCAGACAGTCTCGTCCCTTCACCTGATGAAGGCCGCTTGTGTTGTGGCCGAAACGTCGTGAGAATATTATTGTGTTATTTTATTTTATCAATTTATTGTTTTATTCTCATTCTACGTGACTTTACCGAAAGAACCAAAGAAGATACTATTCTTGGATCTTTCGGTAAAGTCACACATTCAAGTCATCATCAGATGATGATTGCTGCTTTGTGTTGCAGTCGAAACGTCGTGAGAATTTTATTGTTTTATATTTTTATTATTTTATTGTTTTATATTTTTATTATTTTATTGTTTTATATTTTTCATTATTTTATTGTTTCCCTATCTACGTGGCGGTGACTTTACCGAAAGAACCGAGAATATGAATCACCGCAGTCACGAAAGCTTTAAATAAAATTTTAAAAAACACATACTATGATAATATATGTGTGGCATTGTCCTTGACACTGATTGGTCCACACCAAGGGACGGCTTTCTTTTGAGCCTCGACCCAATTGGTGCTCGACCAGATGACGCCAAAAAGCGTTTAACACAGCTCAAAGACAATGCCACTATTAAAGTAACGAGGGGCTCGGGGTGAGCATCTACATCATCATTAGATTTCCTTTGCCAGTACCAAAATGTAATAATAATAATAGGGGTTTGTCCCCTTTTTTCTGTCAACAAAACTGAAAATTTTTGATACTGGCAAAGGAGCTCTAATGATGATGTAGATGCTCACCACGAGCCCCTCGTTACTTTGCCAGCGGCATCGTCTTTGAGCTGTGTAAACGCCTTTTGGCGTCATCTGGACGAGCACCAATTGGGTCGAGGCTCAAGAAGAAAGCCGTCCCTTGGTGTGGACCAATCAGTGTCAAGGACAATGCATCATATATTATCATAGTGTGTGTGTGTGTGTTTTCGTTTGTATTTGGACTGCAGGTATTGTGGTTAATGCGGTGAACATGAATCATTGTAAAAAGGTTTCGGTTCTGTAACAGACTGTCGGGGCAAGCGCTGTAAGCGAGTAGCAACCAGACAACTTTAAGATCCTTCCACAAACTCCGGGATAAGAAGGCTCAGCTGATCGAGTCTCTCACCTTTCTGAAGAGATGCCGCGACTCTGGGGTAATACCAATCGCATTCACACTGACCTCTGCTGCTGTAACTTCTTTCTAATGCGAAACGAATTCTAGCTTAGCTCTTATCTCAGAAAAAATCAGACTTATACGCACCGAACTAGATCAGTTAGACAAGACACTCTACAAATCGCACTTATCATTGACGGCAACAATGTCCACATCGGATTGGGAACATGTAGACAATATGACTGCCTCGTCAGCTGCTACTATGTCGACCAAATGTAAGGAAAACCTGATTTCCAAATTTAACCTCTTCTTCAACAAAAGACCGGACCCACACACCAAAAAGTTAGACGTTAACAAAGTCGTAATTAATCGCAGTAACAGTTCTATTTCCGATGGTCTGAAATCCGTTTTAGCTAAAGGTCTAAACTTTGCAGTCACACCTAAACACATACCAGTTAATGATATAATTGCCCAAGTAGACGTTGCTCTCAGGGGCCTGGGTCACATCGCTGCAGACGTAGCATGATCTGAAATCGCTGCAACCCTCAAAAACGCTAAGATGCCAGCTAGCAACCTCAGCAAAGATGAGCGTTTTGAATTATATAAATGAAAAAAGAGGGATGATATTGTAGTCCTCCAGCTGACAAAATTAAAGAATTACTCGACGATGGTAGTTATACAAAAATAAAAAGAGATCCCACCAACAGCCTCGTCACACAAACCAACAAAATAATTTCTGATTCAACCACATTAATTGATCAATCTAAACAGTTTTCGTTGAAACCTTCTGCTGCTAGGCCACCAAGATTATATGGCCTTCCAAAGATACACAAAGTAGATACACCCCTTCGTCCCATCGTCTCTACTATCAACTCCCCCACCTACAAACTGGCTCGTTTTTTGTCTGAAATCCTGCGTCCTTTCACTGGAAAAACCACCTCTGCGGTACAAAATTCTACTCACCTGGTATCGACAATCAAGGGTATTTCCCTGTCCCCAGACGACCTGCTTGTCAGTTTTGATGTAGTTTCCTTATTCACCAAGGTTCCTGTACCTGACACCATCACAATCATTGAAGACTTGGTTCATCAAGGACTAAACACTGAGGTACCCCCCCTGGTGAGACACTGTTTAACCAATACATACTTCACTTGGAATTGAACTTTCTACAAACAAACTGAGGGCACCCCAATGGGCTCCCCCTATCTCCGGTTATAGCTAACATTTTCATGGAGAAATTTGAGGCTGACGCCATCCAGACTACCACTCTGTGCCCAACCTTATGGAAGAGGTACGTGGATGACACTTTTGTCATCTGGCCACATGGCCGGCCTGCTCTAGACCAATTCTTCGAGCACATCAATTCCATACACCCAGCCATCAGATTTACCATGGAAGTCGAAAAAGATGGCAAGCTACCTTTTTTGGATGTCCTTATTAAAAAGAGACCTGATGGTTCAATGAGCCACTCTGTCTACAGGAAAGCTACCCATACGGATGCTTATCTGAAACCGGATTCCCACCACCATCCATCACAGAAGAATTCTCTCATCAAGACTCTGTACCATAGAGCCCAATGCATATCCGACCAGGAACACATAGGCAGTGAACTCAAGCACGTACACCAAGCTCTTAAGGCTAATGGTTACTCCGACTATACAATCCGCAAAGCTATCACTCAAACCATGAAGAAGGACCCTCTTGAGGAGCCTTTCAAAACCATCACTTTACCCTACATTGTGGGGATCACAAAAAAGATCTCCAAAATCTTGAATAAACACAAGATCCAGGTCCGTTTCAACACATTACATAAAATGCGTGATCTGGTTCCGTCTGTAAAAGATGTGATTCCGGACATACAATACCCTGGTGTCTACAAATTAAGTTGCCTCTGTGGTAGTAGTTACATTGGAGAATCCAAACGCCATGTCTCGGACCGCATTCGTGAACACAAAGCAGACCTGAAACACGGTAGGACCAACACCTCGGCCGTGGCAGATCATTGTTATAATTCAGTAGGCTCACATGACATTGACTTCTCCAAGACAGAGGTTCTTTGTAAGCCATCTGGCTACCATGAGAGATTCGTTCACGAGGCTATCCACATATACAAGCACAGAGACAATTTCAACCGAGAAGATGGATTCTATCTTAGCAATCATTGGAAATATTTGATAAACCATTTCAGCTCTTAATTGATTGTTCACGCTTACAGTGGCTTTCAGACAGCATACATTAAAAAAAAATTTCGTCTCCCCCCTCCTCTTTTCAGAATATAGATGGACTAGTCCTTCTAAATAAACTGCCAAATCGCTGCGCGTGGCGATAACGTTTTTTATAAATAAATAAATGCGCCGTTTAAAAATAAATTTATGCAAACCAACACACCTGAAGACGACCGTTTGTGTTATGGTCGAAACGTCGTGAGAATTTTTTTTATTGTTTTAAATATATATTTTATTATTTTGTTGTTTCCCTTCAACGTGGTGACTTTACCGAAAGAACTAAGGACATGAGTCTACACGTCTCCGTGTGTGGACATACGTACGTTGAATCTCGTTAGCAGCGTGGCGCAACAATCAGGCGTTGCACAGCTCCACCGGCGGAAGCGTCGCGAGACAACCGAGTGGAAGGGGTTCAAAGCGTTCGGTTCTATTCGGTAAAAGTCACGCGGTAGGTAACGAAAAAATAAAACGATAAAAAAAATCACGACGTTTCGGTCCACAACACAAGCGGCCCTCGTCAGGCGAAGGGATCGGGCTGTCTGGAGGACAGCGCTGGAGTGAAACACAGCCACAGCTCAGATCCGCGGACCTTTAAGCCGTGTGTGGCTGTGCTTCACTCCAGCGCTGTCCTCCAGACAGCCCGATCCCTTCGCCTGACGAGGGCCGCTTGTGTTGTGGACCGAAACGTCGTGATTTTTTTCATCGTTTTATTTTGTTGTTACCCACCACGTGACCTTTACCGAATAGAACCGAGGAGTGTGGATCCTTAACAGTCACGAAAGCTTCAAATCTAGAAGGGGTTTAAAGCGATTGGACAGAACCCAGGCACGTGGGTGGGGGGTGGGTGTGGCTGTGACGTCACGACCTACACTGCCTGGGGAGGGGGGGCGTGGCCGACCGCGACGCTGGTGGCCACGCCCCCTCCCCCCCAGCAGGGTCACGTGGGGTGTGAGGGGGCGGAGTCGACGTTGCCAGCGGTCGCTCTGGCACCACGTGGTTCGTGGTTCATCATAGTTAGTTCATTTATTTTGGTTATAGCCCTGTGAGCCATTCGGCTCTTGAATCGGGTGCAACCGCAAGCAAAAGCACACGAACCAGATAACACATCTTAAAGTGACTACTGTGTGTGCGTGCGTGTGACTGTGCAAAACAGAAAAATCCAGGAAAAAATATAAAAAAAAACATCAAAATATTCCTTGAAACAGCACCGTGTACATCACCAACGCTGTGTGCAAAAATCCCAGCGGGATGCAAGTCAAAAATAACAACAACAACCACAAGGCAACTAAGATTAAGGCCATCGGTCTAACTCCATGGCCAAAACATGGCCAAAACAAACAAAAAAAACGTTTTCGAAATCACCAAAACAAAAGCCATAAAATGCAACGTAACGGCGATCACAGGTCGCGTCGAATGCTCCGATGGTGTCGCAACAGGCCTTGGTCATGCACTGATTGGTGATGGCGTAGGCCGGGCGGAAGAGAAATCACGCGGATCTCGTCGTAAGTAAAGTAAAAAACAAAAAACTTAAAAAAAAATCATTAAAAATACGTGAGCAAAAAAAATATACGTATTTGTAATTGTTATTTTACCAAAGGTGTAAGCCCCGATGAGCTGTCATGTAGCCCCTTTTTTTTCAGAAGTGGCACGTACGTATTGTTGGTTCATCTTCATTGGTTCTTTCGGTAAAGTCACCACCACCACGTAGAATGAGAATAAAATAATAAATTGATAAAATAAAATAACGCCAATAATATTCTCACGACGTTTCGGCCACAACACAAGCGGCCTTCATAAGGTGAAGGGGACAAGACTGTCTGTCTACACTCCAGCGCTGTCCTACCAGACAGTCTCGTCCCCTTCACCTGCTGAAGGCCGCTTGTGTTGTGGCCGAAACGTCGTGAGAATATTATTGGTGTTATTTTATTTTATCAATTTATTATTTTATTCTCATTCTACGTGGGTGGTGACTTTTACCGAAAGAACCAAAGAAGATGAATCCTTGCAGTCACGAAAGCTTTAAATCGCTTTGTTGGTTCTTTCGGTAAAGTCACCACGTGGAAGGGAAACAATGAACTAATAATAATAATAAAAATATGTAACTATAAAATTCTCACGGCGTTTTTCTTTTTGCGACACGTGGTGAGGCCGCCCTTGTTTGCACTCCGTTAAGTCGATGGTCGGTATGGCATTCGTAGCATTTGAGGCTGTGCACACTATAACCACAGAATCAAGACACAAGAACGACACCGGTCATCATTGTCATCACGGTAGGCGATCAGCATCATCACGGTAGACGATCATCATCATCACGGTAGACAATCACCATCATCATCATCACGGTAGACGATCACCATCATCATCATCACGGTAGACGATCATCATCATCATCATCACGGTAGACGATCACCATCATCACGGTAGACGATCACTATCATCACCATCATCACGGTAGACGATCACCATCATCACGGTAGACGATCACCACCATCGTCATCATCACGGTAGACGATCATCATCATCACGGTAGACCATCATCATCACCACGGCAGACGATCACCATCATCATCACCATCACCACCACCACCACCATCATCACCATCACCACCACCACCATCATCACCATCACCACCACCACCATCATCACCATCACGGCAGACGAACACCATCATCATCACCACCACCACCACCATCATCATCACGCTGCTGCTGCTGCTGCACTACGAACCGGGCACTAGCATCGAGTTTGATTCCCGCCCACGGCCTCCAACACCCGCAGGTGGCGATCATCCGAAGCGGTACCCTGGGGCCTCCTCCCACGAGGTCGACTCGTCCTCAACTGGGTTACCTGGGGCGGTGGTGGTGTGGAGGAGACATCGCCACTGGGGGAGACAAAGGCGGCCGGGCGTGGTGCCGGCCACCCACGGCAGCCTCGTGTTACCTTGCCGGCCGTCATTGGCCCTGCTGCTCGTTAGCAGCGCATGCCCCCAAACAATCCGTCACAGGCTAAAACGGGGGATGCTCGCCCTTGTCCGCGGTGTGTGTGTGTGTGCATGCAGGGCTTGTGTGGGAGGCTCGTGAAGGGCGCCACCACTTTGGCAGCTGGAGGGAGGGTCGCCCATCCAACAACAACAACAACAACGGGAGGGCAAGTGGTGGAGCGACGCTCACAACGACGAGCGGAGCGCCGGGCGGATAAAACGCAGCAGGTTGGCACAGTAGGGGGCACAGGTGGTGCATCAGCCAGTCATCTCAGTCAGTCAACGCCTGGCACCTGGGTCTGCCCCCGTGACCCCCTGCCGACACTTCACGTGGACTCAAAGTGCACATAGCCTGGCACAAGCGGTTGTTGTTTGTTGTTGTTGGAGGTATTGACGGCACACACACACACACACTGAGCTACGCACGTAGCTACACACGTAGCCTCGGTGGGCCCTTGCCCCTGGTACAATTGGAAACTAAAATAGTGATTCTAGATTTGAAGCTTTCGTGACTGCAAGGATCCGCACTCTTTGGTTCTATTCGGTAAAAGTCACGTGGTGGGTAAAAAAAAATTAAAACAACAATTTAAAAAAATCACGACGTTTCGGCCACAACACAAGCGGCCTTCGTCAGGTGAAGGGACCAGGCTGTCTGGAGGACAGCGCTGGAGTGAAACACAGCCACGCTCAGACCGCGGACCTTTAAGCTGTGTACGAGGAAACAAGGTGCCTTGACAAAGGAATTAGCGTAAAAATTATTAGCATTTGATTTGCCGACTTAGCATGATGAACGGTGTGGAGGTGGTGTACGTGCGGGTGAACAAGCCGATTGGCACGGGGGGGAGAGGGGGAGTTTACCTATTGATGGTGTGAAGCGAGTGGGTGGGTGAGTGGGTGAGCGGGTGGGTGGGTGAGTGGGTGGGTGGGTGAGTGAGTGGGTGGGTGGGTGAGTGAGTGGGTGGGTGAGTGAGTGGGTGGGTGGGTGAGTGAGTGGGTGGATGAGTGAGTGGATGAGTGAGTGGATGGATGAGCGGGTGAGCGTGCGAGTGAGTGGGTGAGTGGGTGAGCGGGTGGGTGGGTGAGTGAGTGAGTGGGTGGATGAGTGAGTGGATGAGTGAGTGGATGGATGAGCGGGTGAGCGTGCGAGTGAGTGGGTGAGTGGGTGAGCGAGTGGGTGGGTGAGTGAGCGAGTGGATGAGGGGGAGTTTACCTATTGATGGTGTGAAAAGGGAATTTTTTTAAGAGCTGCGAAAGTTTGGGGTACCACTACTTGAAATAAATATACCGTACCATTGAAAAATTATTTTAATGTTTTTGATTCGATTCAGAACGTCTTTCCAATGGTTGCTTAACTTGAAACCATCCTCTCGGGTTGAAATCGTGCCCGTGCTTGTGGATCTGAATTTGCCTCGTGGACAAATCTCCGATTCAAAAAAAAAAAAACCCGTGGGCTTGCAAAGAAGCCTTGGGTGCCGGAGGAAATCATGAACCCGCGATCACCCTCCTCCTCGATTCAGAACGTCTTTCCAATGGTTGCTTAACTTGAAACCATCCTCTCGGGTTGAAATCGTGCCCGTGCTTGTGGATCTGAATTTGCCTCGTGGACAAATCTCCGATTCAAAAAAAAAAAACCCGTGGGCTTGCAAAGAAGCCTTGGGTGCCGGAGGAAATCATGAACCCGCGATCACCCTCCTCCTCGATTCAGAACGTCTTTCCAATGGTTGCTTAACTTGAAACCATCCTCTCGGGTTGAAATCGTGCCCGTGCTTGTGGATCTGAATTTGCCTCGTGGACAAATCTCCGATTCAAAATAAAAACCCGTGGGCTTGCAAAGAAGCCTTGGGTGCCGGAGGAAATCATGAACCCGCGATCACCCTCCTCCTCGATTCAGAACGTCTTTCCAATGGTTGCTTAACTTGAAACCATCCTCTCGGGTTGAAATCGTGCCCGTGCTTGTGGATCTGAATTTGCCTCGTGGACAAATCTCCGATTAAAAAAAAAAAAACCCGTGGGCTTGCAAAGAAGCCTTGGGTGCCGGAGGAAATCAAAAACCCGCGATCACCCTCCTCCTCGATTCAGAACGTCTTTCCAATGGTTGCTTAACTTGAAACCATCCTCTCAGGTTGAAATCGTGCCCGTGCTTGTGGATCTGAATTTGCCTCGTGGACAAATCTCCGATTCAAAAAAAAAAAAAACCCGTGGGCTTGCAAAGAAGCCTTGGGTGCCGGAGGAAATCATGAACCCGCGATCACCCTCCTCCTCGATTCAGAACGTCTTTCCAATGGTTGCTTAACTTGAAACCATCCTCTCGGGTTGAAATCGTGCCCGTGCTTGTGGATCTGAACTTGCCTCGTGGACAAATCTCCGATTCAAAAAAAAAAAAACCCGTGGGCTTGCAAAGAAGCCTTGGGTGCCGGAGGAAATCATGAACCCGCGATCACCCTCCTCCTCGATTCAGAACGCCTTTCCAATGGTTGCTTAACTTGAAACCATCCTCTCGGGTTGAAATCGTGCCCGTGCTTGTGGATCTGAACTTGCCTCGTGGACAAATCTCCGATTCAAAAAAAAAAAAAACCCGTGGGCTTGCAAAGAAGCCTTGGGTGCCGGAGGAAATCATGAACCCGCGATCACCCTCCTCCTCGATTCAGAACGTCTTTCCAATGGTTGCTTAACTTGAAACCATCCTCTCGGGTTGAAATCGTGCCCGTGCTTGTGGATCTGAATTTGCCTCGTGGACAAATCTCCGATTCAAAAAAAAAAAAAAACCCGTGGGCTTGCAAAGATGCCTTGGGTGCCGGAGGAAATCATGAACCCGCGATCACCCTCCTCCTCGATTCAGAACGCCTTTCCAATGGTTGCTTAACTTGAAACCATCCTCTCGGGTTGAAATCGTGCCCGTGCTTGTGGATCTGAATTTGCCTCGTGGACAAATCTCCGATTCAAAAAAAAAAAAAAACCCGTGGGCTTGCAAAGAAGCCTTGGGTGCCGGAGGAAATCATGAACCCGCGATCACCCTCCTCCTCGATTCAGAACGTCTTTCCAATGGTTGCTTAACTTGAAACCATCCTCTCGGGTTGAAATCGTGCCCGTGCTTGTGGATCTGAATTTGCCTCGTGGACAAATCTCCGATTCAAAAAAAAAAAAAACCCGTGGGCTTGCAAAGAAGCCTTGGGTGCCGGAGGAAATCATGAACCCGCGATCACCCTCCTTCTCGATTCAGAACGTCTTTCCAATGGTTGCTTAACTTGAAACCATCCTCTCGGGTTGAAATCGTGCCCGTGCTTGTGGATCTGAATTTGCCTCGTGGACAAATCTCCGATTCAAAAAAAAAAA
This sequence comes from Petromyzon marinus, assembly GCF_010993605.1. NCBI lineage: Eukaryota > Metazoa > Chordata > Hyperoartia > Petromyzontiformes > Petromyzontidae > Petromyzon > Petromyzon marinus. The sequence goes on from NW_022639209.1 coordinate 49,114, forward strand.
AAACCCGTGGGCTTGCAAAGAAGCCTTGGGTGCCGGAGGAAATCATGAACCCGCGATCACCCTCCTCCTCGATTCAGAACGTCTTTCCAATGGTTGCTTAACTTGAAACCATCCTCTCGGGTTGAAATCGTGCCCGTGCTTGTGGATCTGAATTTGCCTCGTGGACAAATCTCCGATTCAAAAAAAAAAAAACCCGTGGGCTTGCAAAGAAGCCTTGGGTGCCGGAGGAAATCATGAACCCGCGATCACCCTCCTCCTCGATTCAGAACGTCTTTCCAATGGTTGCTTAACTTGAAACCATCCTCTCGGGTTGAAATCGTGCCCGTGCTTGTGGATCTGAACTTGCCTCGTGGACAAATCTCCGATTCAAAAAAAAAAAAAACCCGTGGGCTTGCAAAGAAGCCTTGGGTGCCGGAGGAAATCATGAACCCGCGATCACCCTCCTCCTCGATTCAGAACGTCTTTCCAATGGTTGCTTAACTTGAAACCATCCTCTCGGGTTGAAATCGTGCCCGTGCTTGTGGATCTGAATTTGCCTCGTGGACAAATCTCCGATTCAAAAAAAAAAAAAACCCGTGGGCTTGCAAAGAAGCCTTGGGTGCCGGAGGAAATCATAAACCCCGCGATCACCCTCCTCCTCGATTCAGAACGTCTTTCCAATGGTTGCTTAACTTGAAACCATCCTCTCGGGTTGAAATCGTGCCCGTGCTTGTGGATCTGAATGTGCCTCGTGGACAAATCTCCGATTCAAAAAAAAAAAAACCCGTGGGCTTGCAAAGAAGCCTTGGGTGCCGGAGGAAATCATGAACCCGCGATCACCCTCCTCCGGCAAAAGCCTGAGGCAACCTCGCTGTCAGCCGCGACCCCGTGTTCGTTCCCTGAGGGAGCGGCCCTCGGAGGGGATCGACGAAAAGGGAAAAATTTCGTATCGGCGGACGTTGTGCTCGACGACGCGAGGCTGCGGCGCCCCGGCTTGTACGCGCCGAGCGGGAGCTGCGGGGCCTGGGGCTCTTCTTCCCCGGCACGCCGTGGGACGCCCTGGGGGATGGACGGTGGGGACGACGGGGGGCTGGGGGGCTGGGGGGGCTCACGGTCGTCGTCCGGGAGAGAGAGGGGGGGGTTGGCGGGGAGACTTCAACTGCGCCCTCGACCGCGGAGACGCTGGACCTGCTCGGCACGTGGCGCGACTGCAACATCCGGCGGCCCAGCGGCGGTACCCTTTGTGCCGACGCCCCGTCAACGCCGGGCAGTGCCAGCTTGCTCGGGCGACGGCAAAAAAAATCTGTCCTCGTCCGGGTTCTCCGATGATCACCTGGCTTTAGTTCGCGCACGCAACTCCCCCTCTTTTTTTGAACCTACTGGCGGTTCAACCTGCAGCTCTTAGAAAATGAGGACTCCCCGGAAAGGGGCCTTCGGAGCCTTCTGGAAGGTTTGGACAGCGTCCAAAAGCACTTTCGGCTCTCTCTCTCTCTCTCTCTCCAGCGACGGTGGGACTACGGTGAAGGGCGCAGGGTCGGGACGCTCTTGCAGGCACCAGCTAAAATATTTATTGAGACGGAAAAATAACCAGTTCACGAAGGAACCCCCGTAGCCAGTCCTACAGGCCACGTAAATGATGAAAGCATCGCTAAGATGGTTGAAGGGGTTTTTACACAAAACTGTTCACCGCGGCAAGCATCCGGGAGGGCAGCTCTTGGGGAATTGTTGGATGGCGTTCCTACACTGAGCACCTCTGAGATGGAGCAGCTTGAAGGGTAGATTGCCCTCCAAGAACCGGATAAGGCTGCAAAGTATTATCTGCATTTTGATTTAGCGTGCTGATCTTGAAGGTGCATTGAAAAATTTGATACTCCGACTGACGCCTCTGTTGTTGTGGAGAAACTCATGCAGCCAGCTATGGCTCTAGGATTTGGTGTTGCATGTTATTTACGTAGTTTATTGTTAAAAAAAATTCGGTCACAGTCAGTCCCTGTGATCGCTGTTACGTTGCAATTATGGCTTTAGTTTTTGGTGATTTCGAAAACGTTTTTTTGGTTTGGACACGTTTTTGTTTATTGTAGTACGGAGTTAGACTGACGGCCTTAATCTTAGTTGCCTTGTGGTTGTTGTTGTTGTTGTTTGACTTTGCATCCCACTGGGATTTATCGCACACAGCACTGGTGGTGTATGGCGCCTTTTTTTCAGGAATATTTTTGCTGGGTTTTATTTTTTGGCATGGAATTTCTGTTTTGCACAGTCACACGCACACACACACAGCAGTCACTTTTTTGCTTGTTGTTGTGGTTGCACCCAATTCAAGAGCCGAACGGCTCACAGGGCTATAACCAAAATAAACTGAAACTGAAACAACTGAAAAAAATAAAACTGCTGCTGGAAAGGCACCAGGGATTGACGGCCTTCCAGCCGAGTGTCTTCAAAGCCTTTCGGGGTGAGCTCGCCCCCCTTCCCTATCGGAAGTGCCAAACGAGAGTCTGCCAAGGGGGGGACGAGTTGCCACAGAGTTGCCAGGAGAAGCCGTGGGGGTTACCCTGTTGCACCACGAGGTGGAGACCCGCACCTCATACTGGAAGTTGTAAACTGAGTATACCAGCCTGCAATAGATTAATGTGTCCGTCCGTCCGTCCCCTTTCAATACTTTAACGAAGTGAAATCTCGTGTGACTGTCATCCTTTGTTTAACCACGTGAGTGACGTCATTGAGAGTCACTCTCTTGTCACCGTCATCCTTTATTTATCCACGTGAGTGACGTCATTGAGAGTCACTCTCTTTGTCACCGGAATCCTTTATACTGGTAGGCACGAAAATTGTGAACTGAGTGTACCAGCCTGCAATAGATTAATGTGTCCGTCCGTCCGTCCGTTCGTCCGTCCGTCCCCTTTCAATACTTTAACGAAGTGAAATCTCGTGTGACTGCCATCCTTTGTTTTAACCACGTGAGTGACGTCATTGAGAGTCACTCTCTTGTCCCTGACATCCTTTATACTGGTAGGCACGAAGATTGTGAACTGAGTGTACCAGCCTGCAATAGATTAATGTGTCCGTCCGTCCGTCCGTTCGTCCGTCCGTCCCCTTTCAATACTTTAACGAAGTGAAATCTCGTGTGACTGTCATCCTTTGTTTAACCACGTGAGTGACGTCATTGAGAGTCACTCTCTTGTCACCGACATCCTTTGTTTAACCACGTGAGTGACGACATTGAGAGTCACTCTCTTGTCACCGACATCCTTTATACTGGTAGGAACCAAGTTGTGAACTGAGTGTACCAGCCTGCAATAGATTAATGTGTCCGTCCGTCCGTCCGTCCGTTCGTCCGTCCGTCCCCTTTCAATACTTTAACGAAGTGAAATCTCGTGTGACTGTCATCCTTTGTTTTAACCACGTGAGTGACGTCATTGAGAGTCACTCTCTTTGTCACCGGAATCCTTTGTTTAACCACGTGAGTGACGTCATTGAGAGTCACTCTCTTGTCACCGCCATCCTTTGTTTAACCACGTGAGTGACGTCATCGAGAGTCACTCTCTCGTCACCGACATCCTTTGTTTAACCACGTGAGTGACGTCATTGAGAGTCACTCTCTTGTCACCGACATCCTTTATACTGGTAGGAACCAAGTTGTGAACTGAGTGTACCAGCCTGCAATAGATTAATGTGTCCGTCCGTCCGTCCGTTCGTCCGTCCGTCCCCTTTCAATACTTTAACGAAGTGAAATCTCGTGTGACTGTCATCCTTTATTTAACCACGTGAGTGACGACATTGAGAGTCACTCTCTTTGTCACCGGCATCCTTTGTTTAACCACGTGACTGACGTCATTGAGAGCCACTCTCTTGTCACCGGCATCCTTTGTTTAACCACGTGCGTGACGTCATTGAGAGTCACTCTCTTGTCACCGGCATCCTTTGTTTAACCACGTGGGTGACGTCATTGAGAGTCACTCTCTTTGTCACCGGCATCCTTTGTTTAACCACGTGAGTGACGTCATTGAGAGTCACTCTCTCGTCACCGACATCCTTTGTTTAACCACGTGAGTGACGACATTGAGAGTCACTCTCTTTGTCACCGGCATCCTTTGTTTAACCACGTGGGTGATGTCATTGAGAGTCACTCTCTTGTCACCGTCATCCTTTGTTTAACCACGTGGGTGACGTCATTGAGAGTCACTCTCTCGTCACCGACATCCTTTGTTTAACCACGTGACTGACGTCATTGAGAGTCACTCTCTTGTCACCGACATCCTTTATACTGGTAGGAACCAAGTTGTGAACTGAGTGTACCAGCCTGCAATAGATTAATGTGTCCGTACGTCCGTCCGTTCGTCCGTCCGTCCGTCCCCTTTCAATACTTTAACGAAGTGAAATCTCGTGCTGTTGAGGGCAAAAAGGGTGGGAAGACGCTCTCGAATTTGCACAAATTTTACGTGACAATTTCGTAAAATCGCGCAAAATTCCAACGTTCCTACCAGCCCCCACCCTGCAGGGACCTGCTTGCGATCTGGCGCCCAGCGTCCGTGCTCTGCGCGTGAGTAATCAGACAGCGCCATCTCCTGCATTATTTTCGGGGGTTACATTCACAGATTTTGCACTAAGCCGTTAAGGAGGAGGGAGGGTGGGTGGGTGGATGGGTTGTTGTGGTAAGGAAACACAAAGCCACGCCCCTTGGTGGCCACAACAACGTCCGCGCTATAGCCCCGCCCCTCAGCGGTGTGTGTGTGGGGTATAAAAGGCGGGGAGAGCCAGGGAGCTCGGGGCAGTGCGTTGGAGCCCAAGGACGAAGAACCGGTGAGGGAGGAAGGCCGGCTAGGATAGACCCTGGGACTTCCCTGTCCGCTGTCGTTGCGAGGGACATTGGCAGGGCAAGCCGGTGATGGTGGGGTGTGCCCGTGATCTGTGCCATGACCGGGGCCAGGTGAGATGGCCTCCCTCTTAGCGCCTGTAGCTGGAGGAATTGGGAGCACAGTGGGGTTAGGATAGATAGCCTAGGGGGTGTCCCAGGGTGAAGGGGCCGTTACCCCTTCCAGTGTGACCCCCGTTGTTACGTTAAATAAACAGTGCTGCCTCTACTCCACGGGCTCAGCGTCCCGTGAACCCGCTACATATGTACTACACACACCACGCACACAGACAAAGCTACCCCCAGGTAGCCTCCGGCAGGGCTGTAGGGCCAAGTGCTGTTAGCTAGCGAGTAGCAGCAGCAGTGTCTATGTACTACACACACCACGCACACAGACAAAGCTACCCCCAGGTAGCCTCTAGCAGGGCTGTAGGGGCAAGTGCTGTTAGTAATACCGAGTAGCAGCAGCAGTGTCTATGTACTACACACACCACGCACACAGACAAGCTACCCCAGGTAGCCTCTAGCAGGGCTGTAGGGGCAAGTGCTGTTAGCTAGCGAGTAGCAGCAGCAGTGTCTATGTACTACACACACCACACACACACAGACAAAGCTACCCCCAGGTAGCCTCTAGCAGGGCTGTAGGGGCAAGTGCTGTTAGCTAGCGAGTAGCAGCAGTGTCTATGTACTACACACACCACGCACACAGACAAAGCTCCCCCCAGGTAGCCTCTAGCAGGGCTGTAGGGCAAGTGCTGTTAGCTAGCGAGTAGCAGCAGCAGTGTCTATGTACTACACACACCACACACAAAGCTCCCCCAGGTAGCCTCTAGCAGGGCTTGAGGGGCAAGTGCTGTTCGCTGAATGAGATGGGCGTGGTGGCTTGTGAATATTAATGAGATGGGCGTGGTAGCGCGTGAATATTAATGAGATGGGCGTGGTGGCTCGTGAATATGAATGAGATTGGCGTGGTGGCTCGTGAATATGAATGAGATGGGCGTGGTGGCTCGTGAATATTAACGAGATGGGCGTGGCGGCTCGTGAATATTAATGAGATGGGCGTGGTGTATTCATGAATATTAATTAGATGGGCGTGGTGGCTCGTGCATATTAATGAGATGGGCGGTGGCTCGTGAATATTGATGAGATGGGCGTGGTGTATTCATGAATATTAATGAGATGGGCGTGGTGTATTCATGAATATTAATGAGATGGGCGTGGTGTATTCATGAATATTAATGAGACTCATAAACAGAGGCGGAGTCAGAGACTTTATTCACTTGGGAGAGAGGGCGGTGAACACGACAGACGCCTGTAGCACGAACACAGTCAGTGAGTGTGTCAGTGTGTGTGTGTCAGTGTGTGTGTGTGTGTGTCAGTGTGTGTGTGTCAGTGTCAGTGTGTGTGTGTGAGTGTGTGTGTGTGTCAGTGAGTGTGTGTGTGTCAGTGAGTGTGTGTGTGTCAGTGTGTGTGTGTGTCAGCGTGCGTGTCAGCGTGCGTGTCAGTCTGTGTGTCAGCGTGTGTGTAGTAGTCGTGAGTACCGAGTGCCACGAGTAGCGGGTAGTGGTGGGTGGGTGTTGGTGGGTGGGTGTTAGTCGTGGTGGTGGGTGTTAGCAGTGGGTGGTAGTAGTGGTGGGTGGTAGTGGGCGGTGGGTGGTAGTAGCGGTGGGTGGTAGTGGGCGGTGGGTGGTAGTGGGTGGTGGGTGGTAGTGGGCGGTGGGTGGTAGTGGGCGGTGGGTACTAGTAGTGGTGGGTGGTAGTTGCGGTGGGTGGTAGTGGGTGGTAGTGGGCGGTGGGTACTAGTAGTGGTCGGTGGTAGTGGGTGGTGGTGGGTGGTGGGTGGTAGTGGGTGGTAGTGGGTGGTAGTGGGTGGTAGTGGGTGGTAGTGGGTGGTAGTAGTGGTGGGTGGTAGTGGGTGGTAGTAGTGGTGGGTGGTAGTGGGTGGTAGTAGCGGTGGGTACTAGTAGTGGGTGGTAGTGGGTGGTAGTAGCGGTGGTGTACTAGTGGGTGGTGGTGGGTGGTAGTGGGTGGTAGTGTGGGTGGTAGTGGGTGGTAGTGGGTGGTATGGTGGTAGTGGGCGCGACTATTCGTAGACCCAGTCGTGTGAGCAGCTCTTCCACGAGGTGACCTCTTCGGCTGTGAACCAAAGAGAAATCTCCTTCTCAGCGCTCGCCACAGAATCGCTGCCGTGGATGATGTTCCTGTGGTGGTGGGGGGGAGAGTGGTGGGGGGGGGGGGAGAGTGGTGGGGGGGAGTAGTGGTGGTGGGGGGGGAGAGTAGTGGGGGGGAGAGAGTGGGGGGGGGGGGGAGAGGAGATGAATCTCACACACAGTACACACAGACACAGACACACAACAACACAACAACAACAACCGCCATTCGCCACTAAGTGGCGGTGACGTCACCACGACGCTTGTGCCAGGCTATGTGCACCTTGAGGCTGCCACGTGAAGTGTCGAACGCCCGCTGGCAGGAGGTCACGGGGCAGCAGACCCAGCAGGTGCCACGGGTCGACTGACTGAGATGACTGCTGGCTGATGCACCACCTGTGCCCCCTACTGTGCCAACCCGTTGTGCTTTAGCCACCCGGCGCTCCGCTCGTTGTTGTGAGCGTCGCTCCTCCGCCCTCCGTTGTTGTTGGAGGGCGACTGCCTCCAACTGCCCAGTAGTAGCGTCCTTCACGAGCCTCCTCCTCCACAGAGGCCGATCTTGACACCGCTGGTACCGGTCATCGGCAAGTCCACTCAGCTCCACGTCCTCCTGTACCACATCACTCCATCTCTTCTCTAGCCCGTGCCGCGCCCGCTTAGCCCCCTCGATCCGGCCAAACAAAAGCTGTTTCGGCATGCGTTGGCTGGGCATGCGGGCTACATGACCCAGCCATCGCAGCCTTGCCCGCCGGAGGAGCTCACCGATGGGACCTTGCCCAGCTCTGTTGAGGATTTGTGAGCTCCTCACACAATCCAGCCTGGTTAAACCCAGGATGGATCGTAGGCAGGCCAGCCTAAATGTTTCTAACCGGCGAAGATGCTCCATTAGGGGGGTCCACGTTTCGCAAGCGTAGAGAAGGGAGGGAATGACCGTGGCCGAGAAGACCTGAAGCTTAGTGCGGAGCGACAGACCAGGTAGCTTCCACACAGCGTTACACAAACGATGAAAAGATATTGCCGCTCGACTGATTCGGAGTGAGACCTCTGCTGTTAAACTGGAGCCGATCATGAGCACACTGCCCAGGTATGGGAAACTCTCCACTCTCTCCACAACTGCCCCATCACCGATTGGGAGTTGTGGGGGTGGAGTGTCCGATGGTACAAAATACCCAGGCTGGTGCTTAGTTTTGGTGGGGCTGATGGTAAGGCCCCATCTCTTAGTGGCACGCTCCAGTCTCAGCAGCAGCAGCGTCTCCAACTCTTCCTCTGACTGAGCAGCTATTACCAAATCGACAATTTTTCGGTCCTAGTTTAGTGGTAGGTTATTGAAGGTGGAGGGGTTACCAGCGCCTCACATCCATCCAGAGCCCACATTCAGCCGCTGTGGTGGTCACAGATGCCATGAGGGGAGAGGAGCCAATCGGAATTGGCCTTCCCCCCACAGCACTGTCCACGACAGAGTTGCCCGTCCGGCACCGCGAGGAGGTAGGGGGTTGTTTTACCGCTCTCCCTCTCCCCGCGTCTCCCTCTACCGCTCCCTCTCTCCCCGCGTCTCCCTCTACCGCTCCCTCTCTCCCCGCGTCTCCCTCTACCGCTCCCTCTCTCCCCGCGTCTCCCTCTACCGCTCCCTCCCTCCCCGCGTCTCCCTCTACCGCTCCCTCCCTCCCCGCGTCTCCCTCTACCGCTCCCTCCCCGCGTCTCCCTATCCCTCCCCGCGTCTCCCTATCCCTCCCCGCGTCTCCCTATCCCTCCCCGCGTCTCCCTATCCCTCCCCGCGTCTCCCTATCCCTCCCCGCGTCTCCCTATCCCTCCCCGCGTCTCCCTATCCCTCCCCGCGTCTCCCTATCCCTCCCCGCGTCTCCCTATCCCTCCCCGCGTCTCCCTATCCCTCCCCGCGTCTCCCTATCCCTCCCCGCGTCTCCCTATCCCTCCCCGCGTCTCCCTATCCCTCCCCGCGTCTCCCTATCCCTCCCCGCGTCTCCCTATCCCTCCCCGCGTCTCCCTATCCCTCCCCGCGTCTCCCTATCCCTCCCCGCGTCTCCCTATCCCTCCCCGCGTCTCCCTATCCCTCCCCGCGTCTCCCTATCCCTCCCCGCGTCTCCCTATCCCTCCCCGCGTCTCCCTATCCCTCCCCGCGTCTCCCTATCCCTCCCCGCGTCTCCCTCTCTCCCCGCGTCTCCCTCTCTCCCCGCGTCTCCCTCTCTCCCGCGTCTCCCTCTCTCCCCGCGTCTCCCTCTCTCCCCGCGTCTCCCTCTCTCCCCCGCGTCTCCCTCTCTCCCCGCGTCTCCCTCTCTCCCCGCGTCTCCCTCTCTCCCCGTGTCTCTCTCTCCCCGTGTCTCCCTCTCTCCCCGTGTCTCCCTCTCTCCCCGTGTCTCTCTCTCTCCCCGTGTCTCTCTCTCCCCGTGTCTCTCTCTCCCCGTGTCTCTCTCTCTCCCCGTGTCTCTCTCTCTCCCCGTGTCTCTCTCTCTCCCCGTGTCTCTCTCTCTCCCCGTGTCTCTCTCTCTCCCCGTGTCTCTCTCTCTCCCCGTGTCTCTCTCTCTCCCCGTGTCTCTCTCTCTCCCCGTGTCTCTCTCTCTCTCCCCGTGTCTCTCTCTCTCCCCGTGTCTCTCTCTCTCCCCGTGTCTCTCTCTCCCCCCGTGTCTCCCTCTCCCCCCGTGTCTCCCTCTCCCCCCGTGTCTCTCTCTCCCCCCGTGTCCTCTCTCTCTCCCCGTGTCTCTCTCTCTCCCCGTGTCTCTCTCTCTCCCCGTGTCTCTCTCTCTCCCCGTGTCTCTCTCTCTCCCCGTGTCTCCCTCTCCCCCCGTGTCTCCCTCTCCCCCCGTGTCTCCCTCTCCCCCCGTGTCTCCCTCTCCCCCCGTGTCTCCCTCTCCCCCCGTGTCTCCCTCTCTCCCCGTCTCTCCCTCTCTCCCTCTCCCCGTGTCTCTCCCTCTCCCCGTGTCTCTCTCTCCCCGTGTCTCTCTCTCCCCGTGTCTCTCTCTCTCCCCGTGTCTCTCTCTCTCCCCGTGTCTCTCTCTCTCCCCGTGTCTCTCTCTCCCCGTGTCTCTCTCTCCCCGTGTCTCTCTCTCCCCGTGTCTCTCTCTCCCCGTGTCTCTCTCTCCCCGTGTCTCTCTCTCCCCGTGTCTCTCTCTCCCCGTGTCTCTCTCTCCCGTGTCTCTCTCTCCCCGTGTCTCTCTCTCCCCGTGTCTCTCTCTCTCCCCGTGTCTCCCTCTCTCTCTCCCCGTGTCTCCCTCTCTCTCTCCCCGTGTCTCCCTCTCTCTCTCCCCGTGTCTCCCTCTCTCTCTCCCCGTGTCTCCCTCTCTCTCTCCCCGTGTCTCCCTCTCTCTCTCCCCGTGTCTCCCTCTCTCTCCCCGTGTCTCTCTCTCTCCCCGTGTCTCTCTCTCTCTCCCCCGTGTCTCTCTCTCTCTCTCCCCGTGTCTCTCTCTCTCTCTCCCCGTGTCTCTCTCTCTCTCTCCCCGTGTCTCTCTCTCTCTCTCCCCGTGTCTCTCTCTCTCTCTCCCCGTGTCTCTCTCTCTCTCTCCCCGTGTCTCTCTCTCTCTCTCCCCGTGTCTCTCTCTCTCTCTCCCCGTGTCTCTCTCTCTCTCTCCCCGTGTCTCTCTCCCTCTCTCCCCGTGTCTCTCTCCCTCTCTCCCCGTGTCTCTCTCCCTCTCTCCCCGTGTCTCTCTCCCTCTCTCCCCGTGTCTCTCTCCCTCTCTCCCCGTGTCTCTCTCCCTCTCTCCCCGTGTCTCTCTCCCTCTCTCCCCGTGTCTCTCTCCCTCTCTCCCCCGTGTCTCTCTCCCTCTCTCCCCGTGTCTCTCTCCCTCTCTCCCCGTGTCTCTCTCCCTCTCTCCCCGTGTCTCTCTCCCTCTCTCCCCGTGTCTCTCTCCCTCTCTCCCCGTGTCTCTCTCCCTCTCTCCCCGTGTCTCTCTCCCTCTCTCCCCGTGTCTCTCTCCCTCTCTCCCCGTGTCTCTCTCCCTCTCTCCCCGTGTCTCTCTCCCTCTCTCCCCGTGTCTCTCTCCCTCTCTCCCCGTGTCTCTCTCCCTCTCTCCCCGTGTCTCTCTCCCTCTCTCCCCGTGTCTCTCTCCCTCTCTCCCCGTGTCTCTCTCCCTCTCTCCCCGTGTCTCTCTCCCTCTCTCCCCGTGTCTCTCTCCCTCTCTCCCCGTGTCTCTCTCCCTCTCTCCCCGTGTCTCTCTCCCTCTCTCCCCGTGTCTCTCTCCCTCTCTCCCCGTGTCTCTCTCCCTCTCTCCCCGTGTCTCTCTCCCTCTCTCCCCGTGTCTCTCTCCCTCTCTCCCCGTGTCTCTCTCCCTCTCTCCCCGTGTCTCTCTCCCTCTCTCCCCGTGTCTCTCTCCCTCTCTCCCCGTGTCTCTCTCCCTCTCTCCCCGTGTCTCTCTCCCTCTCTCCCCGTGTCTCTCTCCCTCTCTCCCCGTGTCTCTCTCCCTCTCTCCCCGTGTCTCTCTCCCTCTCTCCCCGTGTCTCTCTCCCTCTCTCCCCGTGTCTCTCTCCCTCTCTCCCCGTGTCTCTCTCCCTCTCTCCCCGTGTCTCTCTCCCTCTCTCCCCGTGTCTCTCTCCCTCTCTCCCCGTGTCTCCTCTCCCTCTCTCCCCGTGTCTCTCTCCCTCTCTCCCCGTGTCTCTCTCCCTCTCTCCCCGTGTCTCTCTCCCTCTCTCCCCGTGTCTCTCTCCCTCTCTCCCCGTGTCTCTCTCCCCCTCTCCCCGTGTCTCTCTCCCCCTCTCCCCGTGTCTCTCTCCCCCTCTCCCCGTGTCTCTCTCCCCCTCTCCCCGTGTCTCTCTCCCCCTCTCCCCGTGTCTCTCTCCCCCTCTCCCCGTGTCTCTCTCCCCCTCTCCCCGTGTCTCTCTCTCCCCTCTCTCCCCTCTCCCCGTGTCTCTCTCCCCCTCTCCCCGTGTCTCTCTCCCCCTCTCCCCGTGTCTCTCTCCCCCTCTCCCCGTGTCTCTCTCCCCCTCTCCCCGTGTCTCTCTCCCCCTCTCCCCGTGTCTCTCTCCCCCTCTCCCCGTGTCTCTCTCCCCCTCTCCCCGTGTCTCTCTCCCCCTCTCCCCGTGTCTCTCTCCCCCTCTCCCCGTGTCTCTCTCCCCCTCTCCCCGTGTCTCTCTCCCCCTCTCCCCGTGTCTCTCTCCCCCTCTCCCCGTGTCTCTCTCCCCCTCTCCCCGTGTCTCTCTCCCCCTCTCCCCGTGTCTCTCTCCCCCTCTCCCCGTGTCTCTCTCCCCCTCTCCCCGTGTCTCTCTCCCCCTCTCCCCGTGTCTCTCTCCCCCTCTCCCCGTGTCTCTCTCCCCCTCTCCCCGTGTCTCTCTCCCCCTCTCCCCGTGTCTCTCTCCCCCTCTCCCCGTGTCTCTCTCCCCCTCTCCCCGTGTCTCTCTCCCCCTCTCCCCGTGTCTCTCTCCCCCTCTCCCCGTGTCTCTCTCCCCCTCTCCCCGTGTCTCTCTCCCCCTCTCCCCGTGTCTCTCTCCCCCTCTCCCCGTGTCTCTCTCCCCCTCTCCCCGTGTCTCTCTCCCCCTCTCCCCGTGTCTCTCTCCTCCCTCTCCCCCTCTCCCCGTGTCTCTCTCCCCCTCTCCCCGTGTCTCTCTCCCCCTCTCCCCGTGTCTCTCTCCCCCTCTCCCCGTGTCTCTCTCCCCCTCTCCCCGTGTCTCTCTCCCCCTCTCCCCGTGTCTCTCTCCCCCTCTCCCCGTGTCTCTCTCCCCCTCTCCCCGTGTCTCTCTCCCCCTCTCCCCGTGTCTCTCTCCCCCTCTCCCCGTGTCTCTCTCCCCCTCTCCCCGTGTCTCTCTCCCCCTCTCCCCGTGTCTCTCTCCCCCTCTCCCCGTGTCTCTCTCCCCCTCTCCCCGTGTCTCTCTCCCCCTCTCCCCGTGTCTCTCTCCCCCTCTCCCCGTGTCTCTCTCCCCCTCTCCCCGTGTCTCTCTCCCCCTCTCCCCGTGTCTCTCTCCCCCTCTCCCCGTGTCTCTCTCCCTCTCTCCCCGTGTCTCTCTCCCTCTCTCCCCGTGTCTCTCTCCCTCTCTCCCCGTGTCTCTCTCCCTCTCTCCCCGTGTCTCTCTCCCTCTCTCCCCGTGTCTCTCTCCCTCTCTCCCCGTGTCTCTCTCCCTCTCTCCCCGTGTCTCTCTCCCTCTCTCCCCGTGTCTCTCTCCCTCTCTCCCCGTGTCTCTCTCCCTCTCTCCCCGTGTCTCTCTCCCTCTCTCCCCGTGTCTCTCTCCCTCTCTCCCCGTGTCTCTCTCCCTCTCTCCCCGTGTCTCTCTCCCTCTCTCCCCGTGTCTCTCTCCCTCTCTCCCCGTGTCTCTCTCCCTCTCTCCCCGTGTCTCTCTCCCTCTCTCCCCGTGTCTCTCTCCCTCTCTCCCCGTGTCTCTCTCCCTCTCTCCCCGTGTCTCTCTCCCTCTCTCCCCGTGTCTCTCTCCCTCTCTCCCCGTGTCTCTCTCCCTCTCTCCCCGTGTCTCTCTCCCTCTCTCCCCGTGTCTCTCTCCCTCTCTCCCCGTGTCTCTCTCCCTCTCTCCCCGTGTCTCTCTCCCTCTCTCCCCGTGTCTCTCTCCCTCTCTCCCCGTGTCTCTCTCCCTCTCTCCCCGTGTCTCTCTCCCTCTCTCCCCGTGTCTCTCTCCCTCTCTCCCCGTGTCTCTCTCCCTCTCTCCCCGTGTCTCTCTCCCTCTCTCCCCGTGTCTCTCTCCCTCTCTCCCCGTGTCTCTCTCCCTCTCTCCCCGTGTCTCTCTCCCTCTCTCCCCGTGTCTCTCTCCCTCTCTCCCCGTGTCTCTCTCCCTCTCTCCCCGTGTCTCTCTCCCTCTCTCCCCGTGTCTCTCTCCCTCTCTCCCCGTGTCTCTCTCCCTCTCTCCCCGTGTCTCTCTCCCTCTCTCCCCGTGTCTCTCTCCCTCTCTCCCCGTGTCTCTCTCCCTCTCTCCCCGTGTCTCTCTCCCTCTCTCCCCGTGTCTCTCTCCCTCTCTCCCCGTGTCTCTCTCCCTCTCTCCCCGTGTCTCTCTCCCTCTCTCCCCGTGTCTCTCTCCCTCTCTCCCCGTGTCTCTCTCCCTCTCTCCCCGTGTCTCTCTCCCTCTCTCCCCGTGTCTCTCCCTCTCTCCCCGTGTCTCTCCCTCTCTCCCCGTGTCTCTCCCTCTCTCCCCGTGTCTCTCCCTCTCTCCCCGTGTCTCTCCCTCTCTCCCCGTGTCTCTCCCTCTCTCCCCGTGTCTCTCCCTCTCTCCCCGTGTCTCTCCCTCTCTCCCCGTGTCTCTCCCTCTCTCCCCGTGTCTCTCCCTCTCTCCCCGTGTCTCTCCCTCTCTCCCCGTGTCTCTCCCTCTCTCCCCGTGTCTCTCCCTCTCTCCCCGTGTCTCTCCCTCTCTCTCCCCGTGTCTCTCCCTCTCTCCCCGTGTCTCTCCCTCTCTCCCCGTGTCTCTCCCTCTCTCCCCGTGTCCTCTCCCTCTCTCTCCCCGTGTCTCTCCCTCTCTCTCCCCGTGTCTCTCTCTCTCTCTCCCCGTGTCTCCCTCTCTCCCCGTGTCTCCCTCTCTCCCCGTGTCTCTCTCTCTCTCCCCGTGTCTCTCTCTCTCTCCCCGTGTCTCTCTCCCTCTCCCCGTGTCTCTCTCCCTCTCCCCGTGTCTCTCTCCCTCTCCCCGTGTCTCTCTCTCTCTCTCCCCGTGTCTCTCTCTCTCTCTCTCCCCGTGTCTCTCTCTCTCTCTCTCCCCGTGTCTCTCTCTCTCTCTCCCCGTGTCTCTCTCCCCGTGTCTCTCTCCCCGTGTCTCTCTCCCCGTGTCTCTCTCCCCGTGTCTCTCTCCCCGTGTCTCTCTCCCCGTGTCTCTCTCCCCGTGTCTCTCTCCCCGTGTCTCTCTCCCCGTGTCTCTCTCCCCGTGTCTCTCTCCCCGTGTCTCTCTCCCCGTGTCTCTCTCCCCGTGTCTCTCTCCCCGTGTCTCTCTCCCCGTGTCTCTCTCCCCGTGTCTCTCTCCCCGTGTCTCTCTCCCCGTGTCTCTCTCCCCGTGTCTCTCTCCCCGTGTCTCTCTCCCCGTGTCTCTCTCCCCGTGTCTCTCTCCCCGTGTCTCTCTCCCCGTGTCTCTCTCCCCGTGTCTCTCTCCCCGTGTCTCTCTCCCCGTGTCTCTCTCCCCGTGTCTCTCTCTCCCGTGTCTCTCTCTCTCTCCCCGTGTCTCTCTCTCTCTCCCCGTGTCTCTCTCTCTCTCCCCGTGTCTCTCTCTCTCTCCCCGTGTCTCTCTCTCTCTCCCCGTGTCTCTCTCTCTCTCCCCGTGTCTCTCTCTCTCTCCCCGTGTCTCTCTCTCTCTCCCCGTGTCTCTCTCTCTCTCCCCGTGTCTCTCTCTCTCTCCCCGTGTCTCTCTCTCTCTCCCCGTGTCTCTCTCTCTCTCCCCGTGTCTCTCTCTCTCTCTCCCCGTGTCTCTCTCTCTCTCTCCCCGTGTCTCTCTCTCTCTCTCCCCGTGTCTCTCTCTCTCTCTCCCCGTGTCTCTCTCTCTCTCTCCCCGTGTCTCTCTCTCTCTCTCCCCGTGTCTCTCTCTCTCTCTCCCCGTGTCTCTCTCTCTCTCCCCGTGTCTCTCTCTCTCTCCCCGTGTCTCTCTCTCTCTCTCCCCGTGTCTCTCTCTCTCTCCCCGTGTCTCTCTCTCTCTCCCCGTGTCTCTCTCTCTCTCCCCGTGTCTCTCTCTCTCTCCCCGTGTCTCTCTCTCTCTCCCCGTGTCTCTCTCTCTCTCCCCGTGTCTCTCTCTCTCTCCCCGTGTCTCTCTCTCTCTCCCCGTGTCTCTCTCTCTCTCCCCGTGTCTCTCTCTCTCTCCCCGTGTCTCTCTCTCTCTCCCCGTGTCTCTCTCTCTCTCCCCGTGTCTCTCTCTCTCTCCCCGTGTCTCTCTCTCTCTCTCCCCGTGTCTCTCTCTCTCTCTCCGTGTCTCTCTCTCTCTCCCCGTGTCTCTCTCTCTCTCCCCGTGTCTCTCTCTCTCTCCCCGTGTCTCTCTCTCTCTCCCCGTGTCTCTCTCTCTCTCTCCCCGTGTCTCTCTCTCTCTCCCCGTGTCTCTCTCTCTCTCCCCGTGTCTCTCTCTCTCTCCCCGTGTCTCTCTCTCTCTCCCCGTGTCTCTCTCTCTCTCCCCGTGTCTCTCTCTCTCTCTCCCCGTGTCTCTCTCTCTCTCTCCCCGTGTCTCTCTCTCTCTCCCCGTGTCTCTCTCCCCGTGTCTCTCTCTCTCTCCCCGTGTCTCTCTCCCTCTCCCCGTGTCTCTCTCTCTCTCTCCCCGTGTCTCTCTCTCTCTCTCTCCCCGTGTCTCTCTCTCTCTCTCCCCGTGTCTCTCTCTCTCTCTCCCCGTGTCTCTCTCCCCGTGTCTCTCTCCCCGTGTCTCTCTCCCGTGTCTCTCTCCCCGTGTCTCTCTCCCCGTGTCTCTCTCCCCGTGTCTCTCTCCCCGTGTCTCTCTCCCCGTGTCTCTCTCCCCGTGTCTCTCTCCCCGTGTCTCTCTCCCCGTGTCTCTCTCCCCGTGTCTCTCTCCCCGTGTCTCTCTCCCCGTGTCTCTCTCCCCGTGTCTCTCTCCCCGTGTCTCTCTCCCCGTGTCTCTCTCCCCGTGTCTCTCTCCCCGTGTCTCTCTCCCCGTGTCTCTCTCCCCGTGTCTCTCTCCCCGTGTCTCTCTCCCCGTGTCTCTCTCCCCGTGTCTCTCTCCCCGTGTCTCTCTCCCCGTGTCTCTCTCCCCGTGTCTCTCTCCCCGTGTCTCTCTCCCCGTGTCTCTCTCCCCGTGTCTCTCTCCCCGTGTCTCTCTCCCCGTGTCTCTCTCCCCGTGTCTCTCTCCCCGTGTCTCTCTCCCCGTGTCTCTCTCTCCCCGTGTCTCTCTCTCTCTCTCCCCGTGTCTCTCTCTCTCTCTCCCCGTGTCTCTCTCTCTCTCTCCCCGTGTCTCTCTCTCTCTCTCCCCGTGTCTCTCTCTCTCTCTCCCCGTGTCTCTCTCTCTCTCTCCCCGTGTCTCTCTCTCTCTCTCCCCGTGTCTCTCTCTCTCTCTCCCCGTGTCTCTCTCTCTCTCTCCCCGTGTCTCTCTCTCTCTCTCCCCGTGTCTCTCTCTCTCTCTCCCCGTGTCTCTCTCTCTCTCTCCCCGTGTCTCTCTCTCTCTCTCCCCGTGTCTCTCTCTCTCTCTCCCCGTGTCTCTCTCTCTCTCTCCCCGTGTCTCTCTCTCTCTCTCCCCGTGTCTCTCTCTCTCTCTCCCCGTGTCTCTCTCTCTCTCTCCCCGTGTCTCTCTCTCTCTCTCCCCGTGTCTCTCTCTCTCTCTCCCCGTGTCTCTCTCTCTCTCTCCCCGTGTCTCTCTCTCTCTCTCCCCGTGTCTCTCTCTCTCTCTCCCCGTGTCTCTCTCTCTCTCTCCCCGTGTCTCTCTCTCTCTCTCCCCGTGTCTCTCTCTCTCTCCCCGTGTCTCTCTCTCTCTCCCTGTGTCTCTCTCTCTCTCCCCGTGTCTCTCTCTCTCTCTCCCCGTGTCTCTCTCTCTCTCTCCCCGTGTCTCTCTCTCTCTCCCCGTGTCTCTCTCTCTCTCCCCGTGTCTCTCTCTCTCTCCCCGTGTCTCTCTCTCTCTCCCCGTGTCTCTCTCTCTCTCCCCGTGTCTCTCTCTCTCTCCCCGTGTCTCTCTCTCTCTCCCCGTGTCTCTCTCTCTCTCCCCGTGTCTCTCTCTCTCTCCCCGTGTCTCTCTCTCTCTCCCCGTGTCTCTCTCTCTCTCCCCGTGTCTCTCTCTCTCTCCCCGTGTCTCTCTCTCTCTCCCCGTGTCTCTCTCTCTCTCCCCGTGTCTCTCTCTCTCTCCCCGTGTCTCTCTCTCTCTCCCCGTGTCTCTCTCTCTCTCCCCGTGTCTCTCTCTCTCTCCCCGTGTCTCTCTCTCTCTCCCCGTGTCTCTCTCTCTCTCCCCGTGTCTCTCTCTCTCTCCCCGTGTCTCTCTCTCTCTCCCCGTGTCTCTCTCTCTCTCCCCGTGTCTCTCTCTCTCTCCCCGTGTCTCTCTCTCTCTCCCCGTGTCTCTCTCTCTCTCCCCGTGTCTCTCTCTCTCTCCCCGTGTCTCTCTCTCTCCCCGTGTCTCTCTCTCTCTCCCCGTGTCTCTCTCTCTCTCCCCGTGTCTCTCTCTCTCTCCCCGTGTCTCTCTCTCTCTCCCCGTGTCTCTCTCTCTCTCCCCGTGTCTCTCTCTCTCTCCCCGTGTCTCTCTCTCTCTCCCCGTGTCTCTCTCTCTCTCCCCGTGTCTCTCTCTCTCTCCCCGTGTCTCTCTCTCTCTCCCCGTGTCTCTCTCTCTCTCCCCGTGTCTCTCTCTCTCTCCCCGTGTCTCTCTCTCTCTCCCCGTGTCTCTCTCTCTCTCCCCGTGTCTCTCTCTCTCTCCCCGTGTCTCTCTCTCTCTCCCCGTGTCTCTCTCTCTCTCCCCGTGTCTCTCTCTCTCTCCCCGTGTCTCTCTCTCTCTCCCCGTGTCTCTCTCTCTCTCCCCGTGTCTCTCTCTCTCTCCCCGTGTCTCTCTCTCTCTCCCCGTGTCTCTCTCTCTCTCCCCGTGTCTCTCTCTCTCTCCCCGTGTCTCTCTCTCTCTCCCCGTGTCTCTCTCTCTCTCCCCGTGTCTCTCTCTCTCTCCCCGTGTCTCTCTCTCTCTCCCCGTGTCTCTCTCTCTCTCCCCGTGTCTCTCTCTCTCTCCCCGTGTCTCTCTCTCTCTCCCCGTGTCTCTCTCTCTCTCCCCGTGTCTCTCTCTCTCTCCCCGTGTCTCTCTCTCTCTCCCCGTGTCTCTCTCTCTCTCCCCGTGTCTCTCTCTCTCTCCCCGTGTCTCTCTCTCTCTCCCCGTGTCTCTCTCTCTCTCCCCGTGTCTCTCTCTCTCTCCCCGTGTCTCTCTCTCTCTCCCCGTGTCTCTCTCTCTCTCCCCGTGTCTCTCTCTCTCTCCCCGTGTCTCTCTCTCTCTCCCCGTGTCTCTCTCTCTCTCCCCGTGTCTCTCTCTCTCTCCCCGTGTCTCTCTCTCTCTCCCCGTGTCTCTCTCTCTCTCCCCGTGTCTCTCTCTCTCTCCCCGTCTCTCTCTCTCTCCCCGTCTCTCTCTCTCTCCCCGTCTCTCTCTCTCCCCGTCTCTCTCTCTCTCCCCGTCTCTCTCTCTCTCCCCGTCTCTCTCTCTCCCCGTCTCTCTCTCTCTCCCCGTCTCTCTCTCTCTCCCCGTCTCTCTCTCTCTCCCCGTCTCTCTCTCTCTCCCCGTCTCTCTCTCTCTCCCCGTGTCTCCCTCTCTCCCCGTGTCTCCCTCTCTCCCCGTGTCTCCCTCTCTCCCCGTGTCTCCCTCTCTCCCCGTGTCTCCCTCTCTCCCCGTGTCTCCCTCTCTCCCCGTGTCTCCCTCTCTCCCCGTGTCTCCCTCTCTCCCCGTGTCTCCCTCTCTCCCCGTGTCTCCCTCTCTCCCCGTGTCTCCCTCTCTCCCCGTGTCTCCCTCTCTCCCCGTGTCTCCCTCTCTCCCCGTGTCTCCCTCTCTCCCCGTGTCTCCCTCTCTCCCCGTGTCTCCCTCTCTCCCCGTGTCTCCCTCTCTCCCCGTGTCTCCCTCTCTCCCCGTGTCTCCCTCTCTCTCTCCCCGTGTCTCCCTCTCTCTCTCCCCGTGTCTCCCTCTCTCTCTCCCCGTGTCTCCCTCTCTCTCTCCCCGTGTCTCCCTCTCTCTCTCCCCGTGTCTCACTCTCTCTCTCCCCGTGTCTCCCTCTCTCTCTCCCCGTGTCTCCCTCTCTCTCTCCCCGTGTCTCCCTCTCTCTCTCCCCGTGTCTCCCTCTCTCTCCCCGTGTCTCCCTCTCTCTCCCCGTGTCTCCCTCTCTCTCCCCGTGTCTCCCTCTCTCTCTCCCCGTGTCTCCCTCTCTCTCTCCCCGTGTCTCCCTCTCTCTCTCCCCGTGTCTCCCTCTCTCTCTCTCCGTGTCTCCCTCTCTCTCTCCCCGTGTCTCTCTCTCTCTCTCCCCGTGTCTCTCTCTCTCTCTCCCCGTGTCTCTCCCTCTCTCCGTGTCTCTCTCTCTCTCCCGTGTCTCCCTCTCTCTCTCCCCGTGTCTCCCTCTCTCTCTCCCCGTGTCTCCCTCTCTCTCTCCCCGTGTCTCCCTCTCTCTCTCTCCCCGTGTCTCTCTCTCTCTCCCCGTGTCTCTCTCTCTCCCCGTGTCTCTCTCTCTCCCCGTGTCTCTCTCTCTCTCCCCGTGTCTCTCTCTCTCTCCCCGTGTCTCCCTCTCTCTCTCCCCGTGTCTCTCTCTCTCTCCCCGTGTCTCCCTCTCTCTCTCTCCCCGTGTCTCCCTCTCTCTCTCTCCCCGTGTCTCCCTCTCTCTCTCTCCCCGTGTCTCCCTCTCTCTCTCTCCCCGTGTCTCCCTCTCTCTCTCCCCGTGTCTCCCTCTCTCTCCCCGTGTCTCTCTCTCTCTCCCCGTGTCTCTCTCTCCCCCTGTCTCTCTCTCCCCGTGTCTCTCTCTCCCCGTGTCTCTCTCTCCCCGTGTCTCTCTCTCCCCGTGTCTCTCTCTCCCCGTGTCTCTCTCTCCCCGTGTCTCTCTCTCCCCGTGTCTCTCTCTCCCCGTGTCTCTCTCTCCCCGTGTCTCTCTCTCCGTGTCTCTCTCTCCGTGTCTCTCTCTCTCTCCCCGTGTCTCTCTCTCTCCCCGTGTCTCTCTCCCCGTGTCTCTCTCTCTCCCCGCGTCTCCCTCTCTCCCCGCGTCTCCCTCTCTCCCCGCGTCTCCCTCTCTCCCCGCGTCTCCCTCTCTCCCCGCGTCTCCCTCTCTCCCCGAGTCTCCCTCTCTCCCCGCGTCTCCCTCTCTCCCCGCGTCTCCCTCTCTCCCCGCGTCTCCCTCTCTCCCCGCGTCTCCCTCTCTCCCCGCGTCTCCCTCTCTCCCCGCGTCTCCCTCTCTCCCCGCGTCTCCCTCTCTCCCCGCGTCTCCCTCTCTCCCCGCGTCTCCCTCTCTCCCCGTGTCTCCCTCTCTCCCCGTGTCTCCCTCTCTCCCCGTGTCTCCCTCTCTCCCCGTGTCTCCCTCTCTCCCCGTGTCTCCCTCTCTCCCCGTGTCTCCCTCTCTCACCGTGTCTCCCTCTCTCCCCGTGTCTCTCTCTCTCCCCGTGTCTCTCTCTCTCCCCGTGTCTCTCTCTCCCCGTGTCTCTCTCTCTCCCCGTGTCTCTCTCTCTCCCCGTGTCTCCCTCTCTCCCCGTGTCTCCCTCTCTCCCCGTGTCTCCCTCTCTCCCTCTCCCCGTGTCTCTCCCTCTCTCCCTCTCCCCGTGTCTCTCCCTCTCCCCGTGTCTCCCTCTCTCCCCGTGTCTCTCTCTCTCTCTCCCCGTGTCTCCCTCTCTCCCCGCGTGTCTCTCTCTCTCCCCGTGTCTCTCTCTCTCCCCGTGTCTCTCTCTCTCCCCGTGTCTCTCTCTCTCCCCGTGTCTCTCTCTCTCCCCGTGTCTCTCTCTCTCCCCGTGTCTCTCTCTCTCCCCGTCCCTCTCTCCCCGTGTCTCTCTCTCTCTCTCCCCGTGTCTCCCTCTCTCTCTCCCCGTGTCTCCCTCTCTCTCCTCGTGTCTCTCTCTCTCTCCCCGTGTCTCTCTCTCTCTCCCCGTGTCTCTCTCTCTCCCCGTGTCTCTCTCTCTCTCTCCCCGTGTGTCTCTCTCTCTCCCCGTGTGTCTCTCTCTCTCCCCGTGTCTCTCTCTCTCTCCCCGTGTCTCTCTCTCTCTCCCCGTGTCTCTCTCTCTCTCCCCGTGTCTCTCTCTCTCTCCCCGTGTCTCTCTCTCTCTCCCCGTGTCTCCCTCTCTCCCCGTGTCTCCCTCTCTCCCCGTGTCTCCCTCTCTCCCCGTGTCTCCCTCTCTCCCCGTGTCTCCCTCTCTCCCCGTGTCTCCCTCTCTCCCCGTGTCTCCCTCTCTCCCCGTGTCTCCCTCTCTCCCCGTGTCTCCCTCTCTCCCCGTGTCTCCCTCTCTCCCCGTGTCTCCCTCTCTCCCCGTGTCTCCCTCTCTCCCCGTGTCTCCCTCTCTCCCCGTGTCTCCCTCTCTCTCCCCGTGTCTCTCTCTCTCTCCCCGTGTCTCTCTCTCTCTCTCCCCGTGTCTCTCTCTCTCCCCGTGTCTCTCTCTCTCTCTCCCCGTGTCTCTCTCTCTCTCTCCCCGTGTCTCTCTCTCTCTCTCCCCGTGTCTCTCTCTCTCTCTCCCCGTGTCTCTCTCTCTCCCCGTGTGTCTCTCTCTCTCCCCGTGTCTCTCTCTCTCCCCGTCCCTCTCTCCCCGTGTCTCCTTCTCTCCCCGCGTCTCTCTCTCTCTCCCCGTCCCTCTCTCCCCGTGTCTCCCTCTCTCCCCGTGTCTCCCTCTCTCCCCGTGTCTCCCTCTCTCTCTCCCCGTCCCTCTCTCCCCGTGTCTCCCTCTCTCTCTCCCCGTCCCTCTCTCCCCGTGTCTCTCTCTCTCCCCGTGTCTCTCTCTCTCCCCGTGTCTCCCTCTCTCTCTCCCCGTCCCTCTCTCCCCGTGTCTCTCTCTCTCTCTCTCCCCGTGTCTCCCTCTCTCCCCGTGTCTCTCTCTCTCCCCGTGTCTCTCTCTCTCTCTCTCCCCGTGTCTCTCTCTCTCCCCGTGTCTCTCTCTCTCTCTCCCCGTGTCTCCCTCACCGCCCCACTTGCACGGCAAAGTCTCCCCGTATGGTGCCGGGGTTCGAGTCGTCCGGCTTCGTCTCCCCCAGCATCTTCCGCGCTGTCTTCACCGCGTTAGCTCCCTGCCACACCTGGAGCACACACACACACAGATAAAGCTCGCCCAGGTAGCCTCTAGCAGGGCTGCAGGGGCAAGTGCTGTTAGCTAGCGAGTAGCAGCAGCAGTGTCTATGTACTACACACACCACACACACAGATAAAGCTCCACCAGGTAGCCTCTAGCAGGGCTGTAGGGGCAAGTGCTGTTAGCTAGCGAGTAGCAGCAGCAGTGTCTATGTACTACACACACCACACACACAGACAAAGCTACCCCCAGGTAGCCTCTAGCAGGGCTGCAGGGGCAAGTGCTGCTAGCTAGCGAGTAGCAGCAGCAGTGTCTATGTACTACACACACCACACACACAGACAAAGCTACCCCCAGGTAGCCTCTAGCAGGGCTGTAGGGGCAAGTGCTGTTAGTAGCGAGTATCAGCAGTGTCTATGTACTACACACAACACACACACAGACAAAGCTACCCCAGGTAGCCTCCGACAGGGCTGCAGGGGCAAGTGCTGCTAGCTAGCGAGTAGCAGCAGCAGTGTCTATGTACTACACACACCACACACACAGACAAAGCTACCCCCAGGTAGCCTCCGACAGGGCTGCAGGGGCAAGTGCTGCTAGCTAGCGAGTAGCAGCAGCAGTGTCTATGTACTACACACACCACACACACAGACAAAGCTACCCCCAGGTAGCCTCTAGCAGGGCTGTAGGGGCAAGTGCTGTTAGCTAGCGAGTAGCAGCAGCAGTGTCTATGTACTACACACACCACACACACAGACAAAGCTCCCCCAGGTAGCCTCCGACAGGGCTGCAGGGGCAAGTGCTGCTAGCTAGCGAGTAGCAGCAGCAGTGTCTATGTACTACACACACCACACACACAGATAAAGCTCCACCAGGTAGCCTCTAGCAGGGCTGTAGGGGCAAGTGCTGTTAGTAGCGAGTATCAGCAGTGTCTATGTACTACACACAACACACACACAGACAAAGCTACCCCAGGTAGCCTCCGACAGGGCTGCAGGGGCAAGTGCTGCTAGCTAGCGAGTAGCAGCAGCAGTGTCTATGTACTACACACACCACACACACAGACAAAGCTACCCCCAGGTAGCCTCTAGCAGGGCTGTAGGGGCAAGTGCTGCTAGCTAGCGAGTAGCAGCAGCAGTGTCTATGTACTACACACACCACACACACAGACAAAGCTCCCCCAGGTAGCCTCCGACAGGGCTGCAGGGGCAAGTGCTGCTAGCTAGCGAGTAGCAGCAGCAGTGTCTATGTACTACACACACCACACACACAGATAAAGCTCCACCAGGTAGCCTCTAGCAGGGCTCTAGGGGCAAGTGCTGTTAGTAGTAGCAGCAGCAGTGTCTATGTACTACACACACCACACACACAGATAAAGCTCCCCCAGGTAGCCTCCGGCAGGGCTGTAGGGGCAAGTGCTGTTAGCTAGCGAGTAGCAGCAGCAGTGTCTATGTACTACACACACCACACACACAGACAAAGCTCCCCCAGGTAGCCTCTAGCAGGGCTGCAGGGGAAAGTGCTGTTAGCTAGCAAGTAGCAGCAGCAGTGTCTATGTACTACACACACCACACACAGATAAAGCTCCCCCAGGTAGCCTCTGGCAGGGCTGTAGGGGCAAGTGCTGTTAGCTAGCGAGTAGCAGCACCCATACACAGACACAGATCCCCCGTGTAGCCTCTAGCAGGGCTGCAGGGGCAAGTGCTGTTAGCTAGCGAGTAGCAGCAGCAGTGTCTATGTACTACACACACCACACACACAGACAAAGCTCACCCAGGTAGACTCTAGCAGGGCTGTAGGGGCAAGTGCTGTTAGCTAGCGAGTAGCAGCAGCAGTGTCTATGTACTACACACACCACACACACAGATAAAGCTCCACCAGGTAGCCTCTAGCAGGGCTGTAGGGGCAAGTGCTGTTAGCTAGCGAGTAGCAGCAGCAGTGTCTATGTACTACACACACCACACACAGACAAAGCTCCCCCAGGTAGCCTCTAGGAGGGCTGCAGGGGCAAGTGCTGTTAGCTAGCGAGTAGCAGCAGCAGTGTCTATGTACTACACACACCACACACACAGATAAAGCTCCACCAGGTAGCCTCTAGCAGGGCTGCAGGGGAAAGTGCTGTTAGCTAGCGAGTAGCAGCAGCAGTGTCTATGTACTACACACACCACACACAGATAAAGCTACCCCCAGGTAGCCTCTAGCAGGGCTGTAGGGGCAAGTGCTGTTAGCTAGCGAGTAGCAGCAGCAGTGTCTATGTACTACACACAACACACACACAGATAAAGCTCCCCCAGGTAGGCTCCGGCAGGGCTGTAGGGGCAAGTGCTGTTAGCTAGCGAGTAGCAGCAGCAGTGTCTATGTACTACACACACCACACACACAGATAAAGCTCCACCAGGTAGCCTCTAGCAGGGCTGTAGGGGCAAGTGCTGTTAGCTAGCGAGTAGCAGCAGCAGTGTCTATGTACTACACACACCACACACAGACAAAGCTCCCCCAGGTAGCCTCTAGCAGGGCTGCAGGGGCAAGTGCTGTTAGCTAGCGAGTAGCAGCAGCAGTGTCTATGTACTACACACACCACACACACAGACAAAGCTCCACCAGGTAGCCTCTAGCAGGGCTGCAGGGGAAAGTGCTGTTAGCTAGCGAGTAGCAGCAGCAGTGTCTATGTACTACACACACCACACACAGATAAAGCTACCCCCAGGTGGCCTCTAGCAGGGCTGTAGGGGCAAGTGCTGTTAGCTAGCGAGTAGCAGCAGCAGTGTCTATATACTATACACTCCACACACACAGATAAAGCTCCCCCAGGTAGCCTCCGGCAGGGCTGTAGGGGCAAGTGCTGTTAGCTAGCGAGTAGCAGCAGCAGTGTCTAGCGAGTGGGTGGGTGAGCAAGTGGGTGGGTGAGTGAGTGGATGAGCAGGTGGAGCGTGCGGGTGAGTGGGTGAGCATGTGGGTGAGCAAGCGGGTGAGTGAGTGGATGAGTGGATGGATGGACGAGCGTGCGGGCGAGCGAGTGGGTGAGCGAGCGGGCGACTCACCATGGCCACGACAGGCCCAGAGTGCATGTATTCCACCAGGCCCGGGTAGAAGGGGCGATCCTTCAGGTCAATGTAGTGCTGTTGCAGCAGCTCACGTGACGCCTGTCAACAACAACAACAACAACCATTAACAACAACCACCACCACCAACCACCACCACCACCCACCACCCACCACCCACCACCCACCACCCACCACCACCAACCACCACCACCACCAGGGTTCAATCCCAGACCCTGACGATGCCTGCTGCTGCTGCATATCTGGAGTCTGTGTCTCCCTCTCCCAGTGGTGAGATGTTGACTACCTCGCCTGGTCTACAGGAGGTCGTGGGTTCTCTCCCTGTATCCCTGACAATGCCTGCTGCTGCTGCTGTAGATTTGGAGTCTGTGTGTCTCTCTGTGTAGATGTTGACTACCTCGCCCGGTCTACAGGAGGTCGTGGGTTCTCTCCCTGTATCCCTGACGATGCCCGCTACTACTGCTACTACTGCTGTATATGTGGAGTCTGTGTGTGTCTCTCTCTGTGTAGATGTTGACTACCTCGCCTGGTCTACAGGAGGTCGTGGGTTCTATCCCTTTAGCCCTGACGATGCCCGCTACTGCTGTATATCTGCAGTCTGTGTGTCTCTCTCTCTGTGTAGATGTTGACTACCTCGCTTGGTATACAGGAGATCGTGGGTTCTATCCCTGTAACCCTGACGATGCCTGCTACTGCTGCTGCTGTATATTTGGAGTCTGTGTGTGTCTGTCTGTGTAGATGTTGACTACCTCGCCTGGTCTACAGGAGGTCGTGGGTTCTATCCCCGTAACCCTGACGATGCCTGCTACTGCTGCTGCTGTATATTTGGAGTCTGTGTGTGTCTGTCTGTGTAGATGTTGACTACCTCGCCTGGTCTACAGGAGGTCGTGGGTTCTATCCCCGTAACCCTGACGATGCCTGCTGCTACTGCTGTAGATTTGGAGTCTGTGTGTGTCTCTCTGTGTAGATGTTGACTACCTCACCTGGTATACAGGAGGTCGTGGGTTCTATCCCTGTAACCCTGACGATGCCTGCTGCTACTGCTGTATATCTGGAGTCTGTGTGTGTCTCTCTGTGTAGATGTTGACTACCTCACCTGGTATACAGGAGGTCGTGGGTTCTATCCCTGTTACCCTGACGATGCCTGCTACTGCTGTATATATCTGAAGTCTGTGTCTCTCTCTGTGTAGATGTTGACTACCTCGCCTGGTCTACAGGAGGTCGTGGCTTCTATCCCTGTAACCCTGAAGATGCCTGCTACTGCTGCTGTATATATCTGGAGTCTGTGTGTGTGTCTCTCTCTGTGAAGATGTTGACTACCTCGCCTGGTCTACAGGAGGTCGTGGGTTCTATCCCTGTAACCCTGACAATGCCTGCTGCTGCTGTAGATTTGAAGATTCTGTGTGTCTCTCTCTCTGTGTAGATGTTGACTACCTCGCCCGGTCTACAGGAGGTCGTGGGTTCTATCCCTGTATCCCTGACGATGCCCGCTACTACTGCTACTGCTGTATATTTGGAGTCTGTGTGTGTGTCTGTCTGTGTAGATGTTGACTACCTCGCCCGGTCTACAGGAGGTCGTGGCTTCCATCCCTGTAACCCTGACGATGCCTGCTACTACTGCTGTATATATCTGGAGTCTGTGTGTGTGTCTCTGTGTAGATGTTGACTACCTCGCCCGGTCTACAGGAGGTCGTGGCTTCTATATCCCTGTTACCCTGACGATGCCTGCTACTACTGCTACTGCTGTATATGTGGAGTCTGTGTGTGTGTCTCTCTGTGTGTAGATGTTGACTGCCTCGCCCGGTCTACAGGAGGTCGTGGGTTCTATCCCTGTTACCCTGACGATGTCTGCTACTGCTGTGTATGTGGAGTCTGTCTCTCTCTCTCTCTCTAGATGTTGACTACCTCGCCCGGTCTACAGGAGGTCGTGGGTTCTATCCCTGTTACCCTGACGATGCCTGCTGCTGCTGCTGCTGTATATGTGCAGCCCGTGTTGGGCAATGGTATAGAGGAGCCAGGATTTTCAGGTAGGGGGGGAGGTGCATCAACGGAGGACACGTGGTGCACGGCAAGCGAGCGCTGACATCACATCCTGCGATGCCACCCGCATGCCTGACGTCACGCATCTCGCCCACCACCACCGCCCACCACCACCGCCCACCACCACCGCCCACCACCACCGCCCACCACCACCGCCCACCACCACCGCCCACCACCACCGCCCACCACCACCGCCCACCACCGCCACCCACCACCACCAGCCACCACCACGACTTAATCCAAGACACGAATCCAAGCCGGGTGAAGTAAAAATCCAGCGGTTTTATAAATCGGCGGGTCAGTCACAAGACAGCCGCTGGGCGTTCTGGGGTGGCCAGGGACGCCCACGAGTTTTGGCGTGAGAATGGTGACGTCAGAGAAAAACCTTCCCCCCCCCCCCTCCCCCTTGGGCCTTCCTTGGCTGCTGGTGGTGGTGGTGGAGGTGGTGGTGGTGGTGGAGATGCTGGTGGTGGAGGTAAAGGTGGTGGTGGTGATGGAGGTGAAGGTGGTGGTGGTGAAGGTGGTGGTGGTGGAGATGGTGGTGGTGAAGGTGAAGGTGGTGGTGGTGAAGGTGGTGGTGGTGATGGTGGTGGTGAAGGTGGTGGTGGAGATGGTGGTGGTGAAGGTGGAGGTGAAGGTGGTGGTGGAGGTGGTGGTGGTGGAGGTGAAGGTGGTGGTGGTGATGGTGGTGGTGAAGGTGGTGGTGGAGATGGTGGTGGTGAAGGTGGAGGTGAAGGTGGTGGTGGAGGTGGTGGTGGTGGAGGTGAAGGTGGTGGTGGTGATGGTGGTGGTGAAGGTGGAGGTGAAGGTGGTGGTGGAGGTGAAGGTGGTGGTGGTGAAGGTGGTGGTGGTGATGGTGGTGGTGAAGGTGGTGGTGGAGATGGTGGTGGTGAAGGTGGAGGTGAAGGTGGTGGTGGAGGTGGTGGTGGTGGAGGTGAAGGTGGTGGAGGTGAAGGTGGTGGAGGTGAAGGTGGTGGAGGTGGTGGAGGTGGTGGTGGGGGTGAAGGTGGTGGTGGTGGTGGAGGGTGGTGGTGAAGGTGGTGGTGGTGAAGGTGGTGGTGGTGGTGGAGGTGGTGGTGGTGAAGGTGGTGGTGGTGGTGGTGGGGGTGAAGGTGGTGGTGGTGGAGGGTGGTGGAGGTTAAGGTGGTGGTGGTGGAGGTGAGGAGCTCAATCTCAATAATCACGAGCGGGTGGATGTTCACACCCGCGCGGAACAATGTCGAGCGGGCGGAAAGATTTTTATTCCCCCCCCCCCCCCCCCCCCCCCCGTGCGAAGTCGCTTCAAATACGACGGAGAGACCCACAGATCCACAGGCGGTGAGATGTTGACTACCTCGCCCGGTCTACAGGAGGACTCGTGGGTTCGATGCCGTGACACTGACGATACCTGCTGTATGATGTGGGGTCCGTGCGCGTCTCTATCCCAGTGGTGAGATGTCGACTACCTCGCCTGGCCTACAGGAGGTCTCGTGGATATGTGGGGGTCTCTGGGAGGTGTGGATCTCTGTAGGTGTGGATCTGTGGGTCTCTGGAGGTGTGGATCTGTGGGTCTCTGGAGGTCTCGTGGATCTGTGGGTCTCTGGAGGTCTCGTGGATCTGTGGGTCTCTGGAGGTCTCGTGGATCTGTGGGTCTCTGGAGGTCTCGTGGATCTGTGGGTCTCTGGAGGTCGTGTGGATCTGTGGGTCTCTGGAGGTCGTGTGGATCTGTGGGTCTCTGGAGGTCGTGTGGATCTGTGGGTCTCTGGAGGTCGTGTGGATCTGTGGGTCTCTGGAGGTCGTGTGGATCTGTGGGTCTCTGGAGGTCGTGTGGATCTGTGGGTCTCTGGAGGTCGTGTGGATCTGTGGGTCTCTGGAGGTCGTGTGGATCTGTGGGTCTCTGGAGGTCGTGTGGATCTGTGGGTCTCTGGAGGTCGTGTGGATCTGTGGGTCTCTGGAGGTCGTGTGGATCTGTGGGTCTCTGGAGGTCGTGTGGATCTGTGGGTCTCTGGAGGTGTGGATCTGTGGGTCTCTGGAGGTGTGGATCTGTGGGTCTCTGGAGGTGTGGATCTGTGGGTCTCTGGAGGTGTGGATCTGTGGGTCTCTGGAGGTGTGGATCTGTGGGTCTCTGTAGGTGTGGATCTGTGGGTCTCTGTAGGTGTGGATCTGTGGGTCTCTGTAGGTGTGGATCTGTGGGTCTCTGTAGGTGTGGATCTGTGGGTCTCTGTAGGTGTGGATCTGTGGGTCTCTGGAGGTGTGGATCTGTGGGTCTCTGGGAGGTGTGGATCTGTGGGTCTCTGTAGGTGTGGATCTGTGGGTCTCTGGAGGTGTGGATCTGTGGGTCTCTGGAGGTGTGGATCTGTGGGTCTCTGGAGGTGTGGATCTGTGGGTCTCTGTAGGTGTGGATCTGTGGGTCTCTGGAGGTGGGGATCTGTGGGTCTCCTCTGGAGGTGTGGATCTGTGGGTCTCCTCTGGAGGTGTGGATCTGTGGGTCTGTGGGTCTCTGTAGGTGTGGGTCTGTGGGTCTCTGTAGGTATGGATCTGTGGGTCTCTGTAGGTGTGGATCTGTGGGTCTCTGTAGGTGTGGATCTGTGGGTCTCTGGGAGGTGTGGATCTGTGGGTCTCTGGGAGGTGTGGATCTGTGGGTCTCTGGGAGGTGTGGATCTGTGGGTCTCTGTAGGTGTGGATCTGTGGGTCTCTGGCGGTCTCGTGGATCTGTGGGTCTCTGGAGGTGTGGATCTGTGGGTCTCTGTAGGTGTGGATCTGTGGGTCTCTGGAGGTGTGGATCTGTGGGTCTCTGGGAGGTGTGGATCTGTGGGTCTCTGGGAGGTGTGGATCTGTGGGTCTCTGGGAGGTGTGGATCTGTGGGTCTCTGGGAGGTGTGGATCTGTGGGTCTCTGGGAGGTGTGGATCTGTGGGTCTCTGTAGGTGTGGATCTGTGGGTCTCTGGGAGGTGTGGATCTGTGGGTCTCTGGGAGGTGTGGATCTGTGGGTCTCTGTGGGTGTGGATCTGTGGGTCTCTTGAGGTGTGGATCTGTGGGTCTCTGTAGGTGTGGATCTGTGGGTCTCTGGAGGTCTCGTGGATCTGTGGGTCTCTGTAGGTGTGGGTCTGTGGGTCTCTGTAGGTGTGGATCTGTGGGTCTCTAGGAGGTGTGGGTCTCTGGGAGGTGTGGATCTGTGGGTCTCTGGAGGTGTGGGTCTCTGGAGGTGTGGATCTGTGGGTCTCTGTAGGTGTGGATCTGTGGGTCTCTGGAGGTGTGGATCTGTGGGTCTCTGTAGGTGTGGATCTGTGGAGGTGTGGATCTGTGGGTCTCTGGGAGGTGTGGATCTGTGGGTCTCTGGAGATGTGGATCTGTGGGTCACTGTAGGTGTGGATCTGTGGGTCTCTGGAGGTGTGGATCTGTGGGTCTCTAGAGGTGTGGATCTGTGGGTCTCTAGAGGTGTGGATCTGTGGGTCTCTGTAGGTGTAGATCTGTGGGTCTCTGGAGGTGTGGATCTGTGGGTCTCTGGAGGTGTGGATCTGTGGGTCTCTGTGGGTGTGGATCTGTGGGTCTCTGGATCTGTGGGTCTCTGGAGGTGTGGGTCTGTGGGTCGATGTAAGTGCAGTGGTGTCTGCAAGTACTCATGTGAATCATCTCGATTCTCTGAGCGAGCGAGTCTGAGTGAGCCTGAGCGAGTGAGTGAGTCTCTGAGCGAGTGAGTCTCTGAGCGAGCGAGCCTGAGCGAGTGAGTCTGAGCGAGTGAGTCTGAGCGAGCGAGTCTCTGAGCGAGCGAGTCTCTGAGCGAGCGAGTCTCTGAGCGAGCGAGTCTGAGCGAGTCTCTGAGCGAGCGAGTCTGAGCGAGTCTCTGAGCGAGCGAGTCTGAGCGAGTCTCTGAGCGAGCGAGTCTGAGCGAGTCTCTGAGCGAGCGAGTCTGAGCGAGTCTCTGAGCGAGCGAGTCTGAGCGAGTCTCTGAGCGAGCGAGTCTGAGCGAGTCTCTGAGCGAGCGAGTCTGAGCGAGTCTCTGAGCGAGAGAGTCTGAGCGAGTCTCTGAGCGAGCGAGTCTGAGCGAGTCTCTGAGCGAGCGAGTCTGAGCGAGTCTCTGAGCGAGCGAGTCTGAGCGTGTCTCTGAGCGTGCGAGTCTGAGCGAGTCTCTGAGCGAGCGAGTCTGAGCGAGTCTCTGAGCGAGCGAGTCTGAGCGAGTCTCTGAGCGAGCGAGTCTGAGCGAGTCTCTGAGCGAGCGAGTCTGAGCGAGTCTCTGAGCGAGTCTCTGAGCGAGTCTCTGAGCGAGCCTCTGAGCGAGTCTCTGAGCGAGTCTCTGAGCGAGTCTCTGAGCGAGTCTCTGAGCGAGCGAGTCTGAGCGAGTCTCTGAGCGAGTCTCTGAGCGAGTCTCTGAGCGAGCCTCTGAGCGAGTCTCTGAGCGAGCGAGTCTGAGCGAGTCTCTGAGCGAGTCTCTGAGCGAGTCTCTGAGCGAGTCTCTGAGCGAGTCTCTGAGCGAGTCTCTGAGCGAGTCTGAGCGAGTCTCTGAGCGAGTCTCTGAGCGAGTCTCTGAGCGACTGAGCGAGCGAGTCTCTGAGCGAGCGAGTCTGAGCGAGCCTCCGAGTCCGAGCGAGCGATGCCCCTCACGTGAATCATCTTGAGGGCGACGAGGTGGAATCCCTTCTTCTCGAAGCGGCCCACAATCTCGCCCACCAGTCCCCTCTGGACTCCGTCGGTGAGTCTGAGCGAGCGAGTCTATGAGCGAGCGAGTCTCTGAGCGAGCGAGTCTCTGAGCAAGCGAGTCTGAGCGAGCGAGCCTGAGCGAGTCTCTGAGCGAGTCTCTGAGCGAGCGAGTCTGAGCGAGCGAGTCTCTGAGCGAGTGAGTCTGAGCGAGCGAGTCTCTGAGCGAGCGAGTCTCTGAGCGAGCGAGTCTCTGAGCGAGCGAGTCTCTGAGCGAGCGAGTCTCTGAGCGAGCGAGTCTCTGAGCGAGTGAGTCTGAGCGAGCGAGTCTGAGCGAGCGAGTCTCTGAGCGAGCGAGTCTCTGAGCGAGCGAGTCTATGAGCGAGTAAGTGAGCGAGCGAGTCTATGAGCGAGTAAGTGAGCGAGCGAGTCTATGAGCGAGTAAGTGAGCGAGCGAGTCTATGAGCGAGTGAGTGAGCGAGCGAGTCTGAACGAGTCTGAGCGAGCCTTCCGAGCGAGCGCCTCACGTGAATCATCTTGAGGGCGACGAGGTGGAATCCCTTCTTCTCGAAGCGGCCCACAATCTCGCCCACCAATCCCCTCTGGACTCCGTCGGGTTTCACCGCCAAGAAAGTTCGCTCCATCTCTCTGCAACATCACAAAAGACAAAGGTCCCCCGTGTAGCCTTAACAGACTGTAGGGGCAAGTGCTGTTAGCGAGCACCTATGAAGGCCGGTAACGGTACACGAGGGGGGTGGGTGGCCAGCACCACGCCCGACCGCCTTTGTCTCCCCAGTGGCGATGTTTTTAGACACCGCACCAGGGTACCCATTTGAGGCCGAGTCGACCTAGGGGAGGCCCGGGACCGGTCTCGATAATCGTCACTGGTGGTGTTGGCCGTGAGCGGGAATCGAACCCGGGTCGCCGGGTTCATAGCGCAGCGTAGCGCTAACCACTACACTACCGCTCCCCACACACACACACAGACACACACAGACACACACAGACACACACAGACACACACAGACACACACAGACACACACAGACACACACAGACACACACAGACAGCGCGCTAACCGCTACACTACCGCTCCCCACACACACACCTGTACACACACATGTACACACACACCTGTAACACACACACACACCTGTAACACACATGTACACACACACCTGTAACACACACATGTACACACACACCTGTAACACACACACACCTGTATACACACACACCTGTAACACACACACACCTGTACACACACACAGACACACACAGACAGCGCGCTAACCGCTACACTATCTCTCTACAACATCACACACGCCACGCGTCACACCAACTGCCGACATCACACCACGGTGGGACTACACACACACACACGATGCAATAATGTAACTGCAGTGTTATACGATGCATTGTGTTTGATAATGATGTAACTGCAGTGTTGTGCGACAGAACACAACCCACCCCACACAGCCACCGTCAACCCCACCCACTCACACGGCCACCGTGAACCCCACCCACCCACACGGCCACTGTGAACCCCACCCACCCACACGGCCATCGTGAACCCCACCCACACGGCCATCGTGAACCCCACCCACCATTGACCCACTCACCTGGCCATCGTGAAATCAACCCATCCACACGGCCATTGTGAACCCACCCACCGTGAACCCCACCCACACGGCCATCGTGAACGCCACCCACCCACACGGCCATCGTGAACTCCACCCACCGTGAACCCACCCACACGGCCACCGTCAACCCCACCCACCCACACGGCCATCGTGAACCCCACCCACCCACACGGCCACCGTGAACCCCACCCACCCACCGTGAACCCACCCACTCGGCCATCGTGAATCAATCCACCCACCCACACGGCCACCGTGAAATCCACCCACCATTGACCCACCCACCCACACGGCCACCGTGAAATCCACCCACCCACACGGCCACTGTGAACCCACCCACCATTGACCCACCCACCCACACAGACACCGTGAACCCCACCAACCTATACGGCCACTGTGAACCCACCCACCATTGACCCACCCACCCACACGGCCACCGTGAAATCCACCCACTCACCCACACGGCCACTGTGAACCCACCCACCATTGACCCACCCACACGGCCATCGTGAACCCCACCCACCCACACGGCCACTGTGAACCCACCCACCATTGACCCACCCACACGGCCACCGTGAAACCCACCGAGTGAGAATGAAGAGTTAATTCGGGATTGGGGGCGAGGGGAGGGAGGAGCTCATTAGCGAGGGGGATTCCTGAGCAAATCGGCGGATTATCACCACCGCCACCACCACCGCCACCGCACGAAAGGTCACGGATAAACCACCACCACCGTCACAACCATTACCACCACAACCATTACCACCACAACCATTACCACCACAACCATTACCACCACAACCATTACCACCACAACCATTACCACCACAACCATTACCACCACAACCATTACCACCACAACCATTACCACCACAACCACTACCACCACAACCACTACCACCACAACCACTACCACCACCGTCACGACCATTACCACCACGACCATTACCACCGCAACCATTACCACCACGACCACCACCACCACAACCATTACCACCACAACAATTAACACCACAACAATTAACACCACAACCATTACCACGACGACCATTACCACCACGACCATTACCACCACTACCATTACCACCACTACCACCACCGTCACAACCATTACCACCACGACCATTACCACCACTACCATTACCACCACTACCATTACCACCACTACCACCACCGTCACAACCATTACCACCACGACCATTACCACCACGACCATTACCACCACAACCATTACCACCACCGTCACGACCATTACCACCACAACCATTACCACCACAACCATTACCACCACGACCATTACCACCACCGTCACGACCATTACCACCACAACCATTACCACCACGACCATTACCACCACGACCATTACCACCACCGTCACGACCATTACCACCACAACCATTACCACCACAACCATTACCACCACAACCATTACCACCACAACCATTACCACCACAACCATTACCACCACAACCATTACCACCACAACCATTACCACCACAACCATTACCACCACCGTCACGACCATTACCACCACAACCATTACCACCACAACCATTACCACCACAACCATTACCACCACCGTCACGACCATTACCACCACAACCATTACCACCACGACCATTACCACCACGACCATTACCACCACCGTCACGACCATTACCACCACAACCATTACCACCACAACCATTACCACCACAACCATTACCACCACAACCATTACCACCACAACCATTACCACCACAACCATTACCACCACAACAATTACCACCACGACCATTACCACCACGACCATTACCACCACGACCATTACCACCACGACCATTACCACCACGACCATTACCACCACGACCATTACCACCACGACCATTACCACCACGACCATTACCACCACGACCATTACCACCACGACCATTACCACCATTACCACCACAACCATTACCACCACAACCATTACCGTCACGACCATTACCATTACCACCACGACCATTACCACCACGACCATTACCACCACGACCATTACCACCACTACAACAACCACTATCACCACTACCACGGACGTGTCTGCGCGTGTCTGCGCGCGTGTCTGCGTGTGTGTCTGCGTGTGTCTGCAATCATCAGCATCACACTGCAACAAAGTGACAGACACAGTGACACAGTGACAGACACAGTGACACACAGTGACAGACACAGTGACACACAGTGACACACAGTGACACACACAGTGACACACAGTGACACACACAGTGACACACAGTGACACACACAGTGACACACAGTGACACACACACACAGTGACACACACACACAGTGACACACACACACAGTGACACACACACACAGTGACACACAAAGTGACACACAAAGTGACACAGTGACAGTGACACACACAGTGACAGTGACACACACAGTGACAGTGACACACACAGTGACACACACAGTGACACACACAGTGACACACACACACACAGTGACACACACACACAGTGACACACACACACAGTGACACACACACAGTGACACACACAGTGACACACACAGTGACACACACAGTGACAAAGATCC
Organism: Petromyzon marinus; assembly: GCF_010993605.1. Lineage (NCBI taxonomy): Eukaryota > Metazoa > Chordata > Hyperoartia > Petromyzontiformes > Petromyzontidae > Petromyzon > Petromyzon marinus. The sequence goes on from NW_022639209.1 coordinate 85,542, forward strand.
CCCATATAGCCTTAACAGACTGTAGGGGCAAGTGCTGTTAGCGAGCACCTATGAAGGCCGGAACGGTACACGAGGGGGTGGGTGGCCAGCACCACGCCCGACCGCCTTTGTCTCCCTAGTGGCAATGTTTACACACCGCACCAGGTACTCATTTGAGGCTGAGTCGACCTAGGGGAGGCCCGGGACCGGTTCAGATAATCGTCACTGGTGTTGGCCGTGAGCGGGAATCGAACCCGGGTCGCCAGGTTCATAGTGCAGCGCGCTAACCGCTACACTATCACACAGTGACACACACAGTGACACACACAGTGACACACACAGTGACACCCCACTAGGACACAACAAAAAGCAACTTACGGACAACACAAACAACTACACAAACAACAACTACACAAACAACAACACAAACTTACTGAACATTTAAATTGTTTTAAGGCAAATAGGTTTTCAATGGAAACGTAAAGCTTCTAAAATGTATCCTGACAGTTGCTAGCGTAACATTTCATAGAAGCGTTCGAACAATTTTACTTTTTACAAAATGTATTTAAAAAAAAGATTATTTGTTTTTAAACGTTAAAAGTTTTTTTTTTTAATTTGACAACTTTATCGGTTTTAAAAAAATAGGCCCCGCAATTTAATTTCCCACCACGGATACGCCACCAGCTCCGCCCACAACTGACCGGCCACGCCACGTCCGCCAATCGCCGCCGGGCCTGGTGCGCCACGTGGCACAAAGGGCGCGGCCAATGGGGATCAAGCGCCGACTATGCGGACTACGAAATGCAAACGCCTCCCTCCACCCACCCCGGCCACCATGTTATATTAAAAAAACCCCGTGACGCGCAAATTAAAATTACATTTTTTTAAAAACGTTTTACAAAACTTCCGTTAATTATCACCTCGCAATTTAACCCGGCCAACGCACCAGAATCGCGCGGGATTTTTTTTTTAGATTTTTGTCTCGTTGTAAAATCTTCTTTTTGTTTGTTGCGTACCAGCTTACCAAAAATGCAACGGCGGCGAGAGCACACACGAAAAAAAGAGTCCCGGGCGCGGAGTGACACGCGACAGAGAGGCGGCGGAAGCGAAGGGGACCAACTGCCGTCGTGCGCGCGCAGAGGAAGCCGCGTCACCGACTACCCCGCGTATTTATACTCTCTACGTGGACTGTACCAACTGAGATTGGCGGCTGTGGGTGAAACTATTCACGTTAAAGCGGGGTTGAGGCGGCGGGGAGGGGTGGTTAAATTAACGTCGATTATTTTTAATCGAATTAAATAGCTGCGTGGCAGTAGCGCCAACAACGACGATAACAACAATGGGTAAATGCGATGCGATTATAAATGAGTGTTTTTTTGTTGTTGTTGTTTAAATAATGTTCTGTTGTGACGTCATGACCACAGATCCCGACCCACCCACCCCCCCGGTGGCGGCGGGGTGGGGAAGTTGGTAGAGTCCGCGGGCGATGACGCCTATCGGGCTGTACCAACAACGCCGATGTCATAGGGGGGGCGGTGTGTCGGGTGTGGGTGTGTGAGGGGGCGTTGCATCTCATGAATATTCATTAGAGGGGGCGTTGCATCTCATGCATATTCATCAGGGGGCGGGGCATCTCATGAATATATTTTTAGGGGGCGTTGTGTCTCATGAATATTAATTAGAGAGACGGGGGGAGGGGGCGTTGCATCTCATGAATATTAATCAGGGGGCGGGGCATCTCATGAATATATATTTTAGGGGGCGTTGCTTTTCATGAATATAAATTAGACGGGGGGGGGGGGCGTGGTTGCATCTCATGAATATTCATTAGAGGGGGCGTTGCAGCTCATGAATATTAATCAGGGGGGCGGTGCGCCTCATATTACTCTGTGCGCCTCATATTACTCTGCTTTTGTGACCAGGTCTGCGAATGTTTTTTTTGAAATGTACCGATTTTCAACGAGAAAAACGGGCGGAATTGTGTCCTTTCCGTTCACGTAAAAGTCGTGAATAAAAACCACCACCACCAACAACAACAACCTATGAATCTAAATGAAAATACGCGCTCATGATAGAAAGCCATGCAATAGTTACCACGAAAGTTTTAGGGGCGAGTAGTTTTGATTTTTTACATTACGAGACCTCCTTTGCCAGTAATAAGATATAGGAATAGGTTTTACCCCTTTTAACTGGCACAAAAAATACTGACACCTTTATTCAAGGCATCATGTTTGCAATAACCACAACACAAGCAGTCAAAATGCAAACAAAAGAGACAAATCTGATAATGATAATATTGGCACTGTCCTTGAATTTTTATTTGTCCACACCCGAGACGGCTTTTCTTAGAGCCCCTTTAGTCTCCACTGGTGTTGGATCAGAAGACGCCAAAAGGCGTACAGCTCAAAAACAGCGCACCATCAGAGTATTGAGGTGCTCGGGGTGAGCATTTACATTATGAGACCTCCTTTGCCAGTAACAAGATATAGGAATAGGTTTTAACCCTTTTAACTGTGAAGTACGGGGTGATTGTGACGTACGGGGAGATTGTGACGTACAGGGAGATTGTGACGTACGGGGAGATTGTGACGAGGGGGAGATTGTGACGAGTGGGAGATTGTGACGTACAGGGAGATTGTGACGTACAGAGAGATTGTGACGTACAGGGAGATTGTGACATACAGGGAGATTGTGACGTACGGGGAGATTGTGACGAGGGGGAGATTGTGACGTACGGAGTGATTGTGACGTACGGGGAGATTGTGACGTACAGGGAGATTGTGACGTATGGGGAGATTGTGACGAGGGGGAGATTGTGACGAGGGGGAGATTGTGACGTACAGGGAGATTGTGACGAGGGGGAGATTGTGACGTACGGGGAGATTGTGACGAGGGGGAGATTGTGACGTACGGGGATATTGTGAAGTACGGGGAGATTGTGACGTACACGGAGATTGTGACGTATAGAGAGATTGTGAGGTACGGGAAGATTGTGACGAGGGGAGATTGTGATGACGGGGAAATTGTGATGATGGGGGAGATTGTGACGTACGGGGAGATTGTGACGAGGGGGAGATTGTGACATACGGAGAGATTGTGACGTACAGGGAGAATGTGACGTATGGGGAGATTGTGACGTACGGGAAGATTGTGACGAGGGGAGATTGTGATGATGGGGGAGATTGTGACGTACGGGGAGATTGTGACGAGGGGGAGATTGTGACGTACGGGGATATTGTGACGTACTGGGAGATTGTGATGATGGGGAGATTGTGACGTACGGGGAGATTGTGACGTATGGGGAGATTGTGACCTACGGGAAGATTGTGACGAGGGGAGATTGTGATGACGGGGAGATTGTGATGATGGGGGAGATTGTGACGTACGGGGAGATTGTGACGAGGGGGAGATTGTGATGTACGGGGAGATTGTGACGTACAGGGAGATTGTGACGTATGGGGAGATTGTGACGTACGGGAAGATTGTGACGTACGGGGAGATTGTGATGATGGGGAGATTGTGATGATGGGGGAGATTGTGACGTACGGGGAGATTGTGATGACGGGGATATTGTGATGATGGGGGAGATTGTGACGTACAGGGAGATTGTGACGTATGGGGAGATTGTGACGTACGGGAAGATTGTGACATACGGGGAGATTGTGCTGACGGGGAGATTGTGATGATGGGGGAGATTGTGACGTACGGGGGGATTGTGACGAGGGGGAGATTGTGACGTACAGGGAGATTGTAACGGTGAGGAGATTGTGATGTACAGGGAGATTGTGACGTACGGGGAGATTGTGACGTACAGGGAGATTGTGACGTACGGGGAGATTGTGATGTACAGGGAGATTGTGACGTACGGTGAGATTATGACTAGGGGGAGATGGTGACGAGGGGGAGATTGTGACGTACGGGGAGATTGTGACAAGGGGGAGATTGTGACGAGGGCGAGATTGTGACATACGGTGAGATTGTGACTACGGGGAGATTGTGACGTACGGGGAGATTGTGATGTACAGGGAGATTGTGATGATGGGGAGATTGGGGAAATTGTGACGAACGGGGAGATTGTGACGAGGGGGAGATTGTGACGAGGGGGAGATTGTGACATACAGGGAGATTGTGACGTACAGGGAGATTGTGACGTAAATGGAGATTGTGACGTACGGGGAGATTGTGACGTACGGGGAGATTGTGACGTACGGGGAGATTGTGACGTACAGGGAGATTGTGACATACGGGGAGATTGTGACGAGGGGGAGATTGTGACGAGGGGGAGATTGTGACGAGGGGGAGATTGTGACGTACAGGGAGATTGTGACGTATGGGGAGATTGTGACGAGGGGGAGATTGTGACGAGGGGGAGATTGTGACGTACAGGGAGATTGTGACGAGGGGAGATTGTGACGAGGGGGAGATTGTGGCGAGGGGGAGATTGTGACGTACGGGGAGATTGTAACGAGTGGGAGATTGTGACGTACGGGGATATTGCGACGTACACGGAGATTGTGACGTATGGAGAGATTGTGACGTACGGGAAGATTGTGACGAGGGGAGATTGTGATGACAGGGAAATTGTGATGATGGGGGAGATTGTGACGTACGGGGAGATTGTGACGAGGGGGAGATTGTGACGTACGGGGAGATTGTGACATACAGGGAGATTGTGACGTATGGGGAGATTGTGACGTACGGGAAGATTGTGACGAGGGGAGATTGTTATGACGGGGAGATTGTGATGATGGGGGAGATTGTGACGTACGGGGAGATTGTGACGAGGGCGAGATTGTGATGTACGGGGAGATTGTAACGTACAGGGAGATTGTGACGTATGGGGAGATTGTGACGTACGGGAAGATTGTGACGTACGGGGAGATTGTGATGACGGGGAAATTGTGATGATGGGGGAGATTGTGACGTACGGGGAGATTGTGATGACGGGGAGATTGTGATGATGGGGGAGATTGTGACGTACAGGGAGATTGTGACGTATTGGGAGATTGTGACATACGGGAAGATTGTGACGTACGGGGAGATTGTGCTGACGGGGAGATTGTGATGGTAGGGGAGATTGTGACGTACGGGGAGATTGTGACGAGGGGGAGATTGTGACGAGAGGGAGATTGTGACGAAGGGGAGACTGTGACGTACAGGGAGATTGTAACGGTGAGGAGATTGTGACGTACAGGGAGATTGTGACGTACGGGGAGATTGTGACGTACAGGGAGATTGTGACGAGGGGAGATTGTGATGACGGGGAGATTGTGATGATGGGGGAGATTGTGACGTACGGGGAGATTGTGACGAGGGGGAGATTGTGATGTATGGGGAGATTGTGACGTACAGGGAGATTGTGATGTATGGGGAGATTGTGACGTACGGGAAGATTGTGACGTACGGGGAGATTGTGATGACGGGGAGATTGTGATGATGGGGGAGATTGTGACGTACGGGGAGATTGTGATGATGGGGAGATTGTGATGATGGGGGAGATTGTGATGTACAGGGAGATTGTGACGTATGGGGAGATTGTGACCTACGGGAATATTGTGACGAGGGGAGATTATGATGACGGGGAGATTGTGATGATGGGGGAGATTGTGACGTACGGGGAGATTGTAATGAGGGGGAGATTGTGACGAGGGGGAGATTGTGACGAGGGGGAGATTGTGATGTACAGGGAGATTGTGACGTACAGGGAGATTGTGACGTACGGGGAGATTGTGACGAACAGGGAGATTGTGACGTACAGTGAGATTATGACTAGGGAGAGATGGTGACGAGGGGGAGATTGTGACGTACGGGGAGATTGTGACTAGGGGGAGATTGTGACGAGGGGGAGATTGTGACATGCGGTGAGATTGTGACTACAGGGAGATTGTGACGTACGGGGAGATTGTGACATACAGGGAGATTGTGATGATGGTGAGATTGGGGAAATTGTGACGAACGGTGAGATTGTGACGAGGGGGAGATTGTGACAAGGGGGAGATTGTGACAAACAGGGAGATTGTGACGTACAGGGAGATTGTGACG